>JAKCPI010023377.1:0-17974 GCA_023213315.1 Euborellia annulipes | reverse complement strand
TGCTAAAATAATCCTTGTTTAAAGGATTAAAGATAAAACTCCCCCAAGCGGGGTCGTGACCCCCCCCAAAAAAAAAATCTTTCTTTTTTTTTTTAACACATACTTTTTCCCCCTCACTCTCCCATTCACACAATCTTTTCGGCAACTTAGGCCATTTAAGACTTAAACGATACTCATATTTGATTAATATATATTTATTGGGGTCCAGGCCCATTTATTTATACTATATAAAAAAAAAAACAGTGACCCCCCCCCCCCAAAAATGTACAGGCTAGGACCGCCCTTGGATTCAGCCCCCATTGGAGGTGATTTGGTGTTGCAAAACACGGCTAAAAGTTAAAAAAATCCAATTTTTTCAGTTTTTCTCAACTTTGGACAGCCCTAAATTTTTTTAACATCCCTGAATGCAAAAAAACCAATATGTACGATATTCTGTAATTCTTATAGCTTTCCAGAAATCATTCATTCGTGCACAATCGGTTAATTATTAACACAACCTATAATTTTTTTGATATTTTCAGAGACTAGACTTTCTCCCGAGTAAAATGTAAAAAAAAAACTCTAAGGGGGGGGCAATAACTTTTTTGAATAGTGTGTGGGCAATTTGTGCGCCCCTTCGTCCGACCCTTTATTTATTTTATTTATTTCAACGTCCGGGCGTCAATCCCCTGGCTTATGTTAAATTTGAAAAATATCTGATATTGGAGGTGCCATGACGTTATACCATAGCAAGATAATCAGGATCCGCCTTTACTAAAGACAAACACTAATGAGATTTTCTCTTTTTATTCACTTTACAAAATACACAAAGTATCCGTAGTTTTTTGGTTAATAAAAAAAAAAAAAAGAGCTCAGGAGTAAATGCGTATTGATTTTCTAATGTTCATTTCTAATCAGTTTAAAAAAAAAAAAAAAAAAAGTAAATGAAGGGCTGATAAAAAAATCCTTAGGGAGAGAGAGAGAGAGGTTGATTGTGAGTCGGGATGATCCCCAGAGTCAGAGGAAAATGGATTCTTTTAAATTCTAGTTGTGTTTAATAAAATGGACCAATGAATTCAGAGAGGAAAGAGAGAGAAGATCTCTCTCTCTTTGTCTTCACCTTCTCTCTCTCTGAGGGGAATTTAATGTAGTAGAAAAGACAAACAAGTAAACGAATTATAAATTACTTCGATTTCAGAGCAATCATTGATTTCTAAAGGCGTAACTGCAAACTTGACAAGCATGCATGTGCAATCTGTTTCTCCTGTAGGAGAATTTTGCCCAAGCATTTTAATTGTGCAAGCCGCTTGATGCTCGATTGAATTTTAATCCTGCACAAGCAAGCATATTTGCGCAAGCAAAACTCTCCACCATTTTATAAACGTCTTGACATTTGATATTTATTTATTAATAAAGTCAGGGGGTGTCGGTATACTTATTTAAGGGGGCCCAGGAGAGCCAGGGGCCCCGGGCCCCCCCCGAAAAATCCTCCCAAACACATATACATATTCATAGGGGATATACAGACTTGCGCCCAACAAATTTTTCCAGCCGGCATGGACAAGTTTGTGTTCCTGTCAATGTGAAAAAAATGTCCTCCTTCAAAAAAAATGTGTGAATAATTTCATGTACAGAAGTATAGTTTAAATTAAAAAAATAAATTGACTTATCCTCAGTGGTGAAAATTTTTGAAGGGGGGTTCGGGCCCCCCCCGAAAAAAATTTCTTATATACGCCCCTGTAATAAGGTAAGAGAACGTAAAATATAATAATTTGCTCTAGCTAAAAAAAAAAACCAAACTGATTTATAAATACCCTAAAATAATCTTAAATTTTTCAAATGTTTGAAAAACCCCCCATCAAAAATTTCTGGCTACGTCTATGTCTGGTGCATCTTGCACGGAAACAACCTGATTCTAGTAGAAGGGCCAACAACCCGGTTTGAATCAAAGATACTTTAGATCAAGAGAGGAAAAATAAAATTTCAATCAAAATCCTTAAATCCATCCCCTTTTTTGGATCGCCATTACAGAATTGTAATTTTAATGATTTTATTAATCCTTAAATAAGTAATTACTTCTTTAATAATAAAACAATAATAATTTAATTTAATAAAACAAATAAATATTTTTTTCATTTTCAATATTTTATTAATCTGATTACTTACTGAGTGTGTACAAGGGTGGGCCGAAAAAACTCATTCATTTTTACTTTTTTATTTTGAAGTTGTAATAGCGCGGAAAAGTTGCGAATTATACAGACAAAAAAAAAAAAAGGAAAATAAAAAATTATCAAAATCGGTTGACATATCTTCCGGTAGCGCATACCTAGCCCCTATAGTACATAGCCCCTAAATTTTGACAAAATATAAAAAAAACTTAATTTTTTAATTTTTGAATAAGATATTTTCGTAATGTAATGGTTTGTAACGTCTTCAAAATGAGCCTAAACACATTGTGTTTTAATTTGGATTAGATCATTTGATATCTTCTGGCCGCGCGCATAAGCCACAAAATAATGAAAAAGTTACATTTTTACGAGTTTTTTTTTTTATATCTTTAATACACTTTTTTTTAACGTAATAGAGTATTTTTATTTTTGAACATAATAAGCATTATGTTTTATTATGGCGTGTGAATTCAAAAATTAAAAAAATAATCATATTATTTCATATTTTGTCCAACTTTAGGTTTTATGCGCTACCGGAAGATGTCAACCGATTTTGATAATTTTTTTTATTTTGGGCCTCCTCCTCCCCTCATAGCCCACCTATCCTCACCAGTGATGATTCGGTCGCGCCAGGAAGAACTAGAGTATGGCAGAACGGGCTGTGCCTTGATATTTGGATTTTTTTGCCTTTTTTTTTTTGTCCATATAATTTGCAACTTTTCCCCGCCATTACAACTTTTGAAATAAAAAAATAAGTTTTTTCGGCCCACCCGAATACTTTTATTTAAATAAACGGCGGACGTTTCGATATTTAATGAAATATCAATTTTTCTCTAAAATGTTCGTTTCAAAACCCGAATGAAAATAAAAATCAATTCTAAGACCGAAGATTGAGGCAAGTAATAGTCCTTTGGGAAGGAGTAGGGAAGGAGATTTTTAATTAAACGAAATATAATTATCCAAGAGAGAGAAGAAATGGAATTGGGGTAATGAGGCGTGTCTCTGTCTCATTCCCACTATAATTCATCAACTCGCCTTTTTATCATTTCTATTTCTTTTTTAAGAATGGCGATAAGAACAAGATTGAATTGAATATTATATAGCTATGAGGTGTCAATACATAGGCGTAGCCAGAAATTTTCGATGGGGGGGGGGGGTTTAGGATTATTTCTTCCCCCCCCCACCCCGACTAATAGGGCAATATAAGGCGTCTAATGAAATATATGACTAGCCACTTACGCCACCTTCGCTTCGCCCCCCTGGACCCCCCTCGAGGTGGCTCGGGCCCGCCCTTTCTTAATTAAGTGCCGCAATTTTTCAATCACCTCGTATCAGGCAATAAAAATTGCAACTCTCTTAATTTTATATCTATGGGCCTAAAATACAGGTGTCACTCTGTTTCTCTTGACTAGAGTCCCATCTCAGATCTCTTTAAGAAAAAAAATAATAAATTTATTTATATAATAATTTTTATTATTTTTCATTTGCGAGATTTAATCAATTTTCAGCGGCTTTAATTTTTTTATAAGAAGCATAACAAAAATCAATTCTTTTTTCAATTGAAAAATTCTGAATTTTCTAGAATTTTTTTGCGTTTTATTTAATTTTTTTTTTTTTTTTTTAAGGTAGAGAAAATTATTATATTTTACTTTCTCTTACCCTATAAATGAAATATATAGAGAGAAAAGTATTTTGTATTATAGAGCTTAAATATCTAGTCATGGCTTGGGTCCAATGGGGGGTTTGAACCCCCCAAAACCCCCCGTGGCTACGCCCTATGTGTCAATATATCCTGTGTTTGTGGTGGGGGAGGTTCTGAGCTACCCTTGGGATGGAAAATGTGCTCGAAAAGTTGATTTTGAAATCGACTTGATTTTTTCGAGTCTGGGAATCGATTAATCGTTTCTGAAAGTCGTCTTTTTGAAAACTCTCTAACTCGTGCTTAAAAGATACTCCGTAAATATATTTATTTATTTATTATATAAGATTTATTAAGTATTTAAACATTAAATACAGCACACACAAATATTGTTTTCAATATTTTTATAAAAGAATATTTTATCCAGAAATTGTACGTGATATGGCACCGAACTTTAAAATAAAATATAGAAGTTGAGTATCAAAATAAAACATTAAAATTGAGGAGGGGAGGGTTCTTAACTTAAATATAAAATTTCAACTCTCTAGCTCATTTACTTCAAGGTCAAAAATTGTCTACACAGACACACACACGCAAACCAATTTGCGGGACCCACTTTTTTGGACTCAGGGGACCTCAAAACATGTATATCCATCAAAATCTCGACATCGAATTTTTGACATGATCGCAATACTCTATATATTGGATATATGGACCCTGCTATGCATTAGTGTGTCAAGCGCCAAAAAAAAAAATTAAAAATTGAGTTAAGCACGTAATATTGTTTCAAATGCTATAATTAATAGTATTTTTTATGAAATATGTCCTAAAAAAATTTATATTTAATGTTACTTGCACAATTGACAAAAGAAATAATCCAATGAAAACAAAAAACTTTCATGTTAATTTTCTCAAACCTCGGTAGCTGGCGCTTGGCACACTAATGCGTAACAGGGTCCATATAGGGTACGAGAAAGTAAAAAACAACAATCTTAAATAGAAATAATTAGGAACCGACCGAATATTCGGTTTCGGTTACGGTTTCGGCCAGTTTCGGCCAAAAATCATGGTTTCGGCCGTAGTTTCGGTTTCGGCCAAAAAGTGGCCGAACCTTTCGGCCGGCCGAAACCAGAGTCTGAAAAAATGGGATGAGACTCGCAAGCAAAAAAAAAAAAAAAAAAAAAAAAAAGGTCAAATAATTTGCACTTGAGGAAGAAAAAAAATTTAGTCTCCCTAAAAAAAGGTAAAATGATTTTCACGGGAGGGAAAAAAAAATTCAAAAAAAAAAAAAAGGTAAAATGAAAAAAAATTTTTATAGGAAATACAAGTTTCGGTTTCGGTTACGGTTTCGGCCGAAACTAAGGTTGAGGCCGAATATTCGGTTTCGGTTTCGGTTTCGGCTGAAAATCTTGTTTCGGTCGGACCCTAGAAATAATCTATTCACCGCAGAGAGTAGTAACAAGCAATACAAATCAAATTTACATCTTGTCAGTGCGAAAGAGAAAAGACATTTCTTGTTTTGATCTCTCTCTCTCTCTCTCTCGTACGTTAAAGTGTTACTGTATACAATTCAAGCAATCTCTCTCGATTTGTGGCCTCTCCTTCCTCTCCTTACTTCCTTCCGTCTCTATATAACAACTACTATTGTTTATTCTAAACGCCTATGCAGCTGTTGCCAACAAGACAAGAAGATCCTCCCTAAAGGAAAATCACACACCCTCTCTCTCCCACACACACACACAAACTTCCCTTGTTATTAATATTTAGATAAAAAATCTGGTGTGAGTGCTCGCACAGCTCACAACTTTCTCTTACATTCGGTATTCGAAAGTTGTGTTCTATGCTTCACACCAAATTTTTCGAGTCGAGATATATTTAGTTTCCGCCGAATTCAAGATGAAAAATTTATAAGTATAGCAAAATATTTATATTTTGCTACCATGGCAACCATTTCTACTATCTTTTCTATTGAGTACAAGAGTAAAGTGGTCTTCAGAAGATTTCAATTGCAAAATGAGAATATACATTTTAAAGAGCATCTAAAAAATAATTGATTTTTGAATTTTAATCAAAATCGTTGTAGCGAATTTTTTGAAAATCGAAAAAAACTGAAAAAGTACATCAGTAAAGTACTAGTACTTTTTGGTCGATTTTGTTCAAAAGCTTCGTGTCAGGTCCCATGGGGGTGCCTAACTTAAATATAAAATTTCAACTTCCTAACTCTTTTCGTTCTTGAGATATTTTCTTAAAAGACAGACCATGTTGCTGGAATCAATTTTTTGGTCTCAAAACGTGTATTTCCATCAAAATTTCGAATTGAAATTTTTGATATGAATCCAATACTTTCTCTTTGTACAAAATTCGAAGTCTTGGTGGGGGTTGGGGCAAGTATTCCAGTTTTCTATTTATCAAAGAATTAATCAAACACAATGCACCCTTTCTTTCCCCTACCAAATAGAGTTTATTATCTCAAGATCCGGGGCGGCAATTTCTCAATTTTTACTTTCTCTTAGCCTATATATGAAATATATATAGAGAGAAAGTATTGCGATCATGTCAAAAATTCGATGTCGAGATTTTGATGGATATACATGTTTTGAGGTCCCCTGAGTCCAAAAAAGTGGGTCCCGCAAATTGGTCTGTGTGTATGTGTGTGTGTGTGTGTGTGTGTGTGTGTGTGCGTGTGTCTGTATGTGTGGACAGATTTTTAGCATGAAGGAATTGAGCTACCGGATTGAAATTTTATATTTAACTTAGGTACCTTCCCACACGCTCAAAATAAGCTTTTGAACAAAATCGGCCAAAAAGTACTAGTACTTTACTGATGTACTTTTTCAGTTTTTTTCGATTTTCTCAAAATTCCCTCCAAGGATTTTTTTAAAATTCAAAAATCAATTATTTTTTAGATGCTCTTTAAAATGTATATTCTCATTTTGCCGTTGAAATCTTCTGAAGACCACTTTACTCTTGTTCTTCATAGGAAAGATAGAAATGGTTGCCATGGTAACGGAATTTAAATCTTTTTCTTTTTATTAGATTAAAAATCAATTATTATTTTTTTTTTTTTTTTTTTTTTTTTAAGGTCTTTTTTCGGCATCTAAGGCCATTTAGACCCCATCCCTATTTATTTCAAATGATTTGCAATCAAATCAAATGAAATAAATTTTTCTCGCTTGGGATGGGAAGCGAGCCCGGGACTCCGGTGCGAGAAGCTAATGTCTTCCCACTGAGCCACGGCTCCCGGGCCAATTATTATTTAAATTCCCATTTTTTTTTTATTTTATTTGTGTCTTTAATTGTTTCAAAGAAAACATATATGTCTCTCTCTCACTTGTAAACATTATCGTCTCTCTCTACTCTTTTTATTAAATTCCCTTTCCACCTTATCTTCGCATAGGCCTAATGTTAATTTCCTATAGGGATTTGTATGTTAATTTCGATTCAAAAGGGGGTCCCCTTTAGAACTTTTTAGGCATTTAAAATTTTTTTTTCCAATTCTTATGAAATTTTGTATTTATTTACGATTCTATATTGTGTATAAAATGTCCAAATATGAGATTAAAATTTTGAAAAATAACCATAGTTTATTTGAAGCAGTCAACATTTAAAATGCAAGTTTGAAACTAAGGTGCTATCGGAAACTAAATATATCTCGACACAAAAAATCTGGTGTGACCAGCACAGTGCACAACTTTCTCTTACCGAAGGGTAAGAGAAGTTGTGTGCTGTGCGCCAGTCACACCAGATTTTTTTTTGCATTTTGTAATTAATATTTAAATAGAATTTAAATTAATTTTTTTTTCTGCTTGTTTATTTACATTACATAAGAGAACGTAAACAAAATTACAAAATGAGGTTACATGCAATTATTAGATAAATTACTCAATTTAAATTTGCATATTAATAAAAGGTAAAATACATTTAGGGTTGGGGAAAAAAAATAAACCAATAATTATAACGGAAGTAAATAATTGAAAAATAAATGCCCTCGGGGCTTGGTGTAGGGGTTAGCGTGCTAACCTTGTATACCAAAAGTCGCGGGTTCCGATCCCAGGCAGTCCGATGATTTTATTTAACCCATTTGGATACCAAATGGCTTAAATAAGAATGCCTGGAGCTCCAATAGATATCATAAATAATCATTATCGTAAAAGTCTTAAATGTCCTAAGTTGCCGAAAAGATAGTGTGTATGAGAGTGAATGGGAAAAAGTATGAGTGTTTTTATAATAAATAAATAAATAATATTTATTTAGTAGTGAGGATGTTTAAGGCCTTGTCGACGTTTCGGCCGATATTCCGGCCTTCATCAGGAGAAAGTGCTGTTTGCCTCGAGCTCATAGAGGCCTTTTAATATTTATTTACTAGAAGCGTTTCAACAAGAGCAACAAGAGATCACTTAATGCATAAGAATATTTATAGATGAAAAAAAATTTGCTACAAATCACTTTAGTCAAGGATATTGATTAAATAAATTTTTTCAGGTATTAAAAAAAATTACACTAAAGAAAATTGTAGCAAATTGTTTTCCTGTACAAAAAAGATAGATACTCCCTTTGCCCCAAATTAGTTGCTACATTTGAATATTTTTATGCTGATAATTTTATCATTTTGTATTAATATTTTTACTTTCTCCTACCTCTATATATGTTAATATATATAGAGAGAAAGAGTAGTCAGGGTATCCAGGCAGCCAGAAAAACAATAAAGAAAATTAAATTTGTCTTTATTTATTTCATATACTTTTGTCTACGTTTCGGCCGATATTCCGGCCTTCATCAGGACCTTAAAAATTATAAAATACACAAGATTACAATTATAGTACATCACTGCTACATTTTTTTCAACGAAAAAACCCAATCAAAACGAGATATATTAGAAATGATCGCCATCAAAAATAATTTAGAAAGAGCTGTCAATGACCATTTAGACATAGCGGGCCTTAATAATTGTTACGACAACATTATTAAAAAGTTAAAATTGTTTTGATTAGATATGAGTGAGATGAGAGAATTTATTTTTGTTTTGTGAATAAATAAAATAGAGAAAGAGGGAAAAAAAAAAAAAAAATTTCATATTAAAAATAAAACTTTTTCTATTTTTATATAAATCCCTATTAATATAAAAAGAAAGAAAGACTCAATTTTATATCACTATTGAACCAGAAGTCATGCCATCCGACGAATGTTCACTCAAACACATTGTCAGGAGTTGCCAAGGGCCTGTATAAGCTCGAGGCAAATAACATTTGTAAGTTATCACCACACTATTTATTCTCTCTTCTCTCTCGTTAATAATGGAATATAAAATTTTTTGCTATTTGTCTTTATATCTGTAAACAAGAAAAAAAAAAAAAAAATGTAGCAGTGATGTACTATAATTGTAATCTTGTGTATTTTATAATTTTTAAGGTCCTGATGAAGGCCGGAATATCGGCCGAAACGTAGACAAAAGTATATGAAATAAATAAAGACAAATTTAATTTTCTTTATTGTTTTTCTGGCTGCCTGGATACCCTGACTACTCAATATACCGGGTGGGCCAATAGTGCGTGGACGGAAGATTGTGGGCTTATTAACGGACATTTTTAAAGTTTGTTGATCGTATATAATGTGGGGCTTTTAGGGCTACAAATTAAAAATATTTTTGTTCCAATTGCACTTTTTATACAGGGTGACCCATATCAAAGTTATGTTTTTTTAAATGGAACGCCCTATATATTATTGCATATTTGGATTCTGCGGCCAATTTTAGTATGACTTTATGTCATGCAATGTATTCCAAACCAAACCGTTTAGCCGCAAATCGGGTTTTTGTGAAAAAACTACTGTCTGAAAAAAATTGAATATCTCGCGAACCATAATACCTAGGGGGCTGTTCTTTTGTGATCTTACTAAGCATGAAATGTACTAATGTGGGCCAGATGGGTAACCCGGAATTATTCTTATGTTGGGAGATATGGCCATGCCAATTTAGAAAATTTCAAACATAGATAACTTTATTTTTTCAAATGGAACATACTACTTTTTTTGATGCCAAGGGACGTGAAATTTAATTCTCTTTCTAATGACATAAGGTTGTCTATATCTATCTTTGGTAGTTTTCTTTTTATTCCAAAATATCTGATAACGAAAAAAAAAAATACATTTATTATAGACAAAACCATTTTAAAAAAATCCAAACGCAAACAAAACTGTAATAAATGGAAAAGATATGCTAAATATTCGAAAATGTATTTAAATTTCCTTTAAAATCATTTATTTGAACTTCCCGAAAAAGAAATTAGGGTTATGTTCAGGTTAGGAGGTGCGCCATCTTGTTGACAAATCATACCCCAATTTTAGCAAGCGGAGCTTCTTCTAGGAGTTCAAATAAATGATTTTAAAGGAAATTTAAATACATTTTCGAATATTTAGCACATCTTTTCCATTTATTACAGTTTTGTTTGCGTTTGGATTTTTTTAAAATGGTTTTGTCTATAATAAATGTATTTTTTTTTTTTTCGTTATCAGATATTTTGGAATAAAAAGAAAACTACCAAAGATAGATATAGACAACCTTATGTCATTAGAAAAAAATTAAATTTCACGTCCCTTGGCATCAAAAAAAGTAGTATGTTCCATTTGAAAAAATAAAGTTATCCATGTTTGAAATTTTTCAAATTGGCATGGCCATATCTCCCAACATAAGAATAATTCCGGGTTACCCATCTGGCCCACATTAGTACATTTCATGCTTAGTAAGATCACAAAAGAACAGCCCCCTAGGTATTATGGTTCGCGAGATATTCAATTTTTTTCAGACAGTAGTTTTTTCACAAAAACCCGATTTGCGGCTAAACGGTTTGGTTTGGAATACATTGCATGACATAAAGTCATACTAAAATTGGCCGCAGAATCCAAATATGCAATAATATATAGGGCGTTCCATTTAAAAAAACATAACTTTGATATGGGTCACCCTGTATAAAAAGTGCAATTGGAACAAAAATATTTTTAATTTGTAGCCCTAAAAGCCCCACATTATATACGATCAACAAACTTTAAAAATGTCCGTTAATAAGCCCACAATATTCCGTCCACGCACTAATGGCCCACCCGGTATGATTCAGCCACTCCTCCTAGAGAGAAAGTATTGGATTCATGTCAAATATTCGATGTCGAGATTTTGATGGATCTTCACGTTTTGAGGTCCCCTGAATCCAATTGTACATTGTCTGTCTGCCTGTGTGTGTTCAATTTAAAGCATGAAAGAATTGGAGCTACAAAATTGAAATTTTATATTTAAGTTAGGCACCACCCGGGACAATGAAAATAAGCTTTTGAACAAAATCAGCCAAAAAGTACTAGTACTTTACTGATGTACTTTTTCAGTTTTTTTTCGATTTTCTCAAAATTCCCTCGAACGATTTTGATTAAAATTCAAAAATCCATTAATTTTTAGGTACTTTTTAAAATCTATATTCTCATTTTGTCATTGAAATAATTTGAAGACCACTTTACTCTTGTACTTCTTAGGAAAGATAGGAGAAATGGTTGCCATGGTAACAAAATATAGTTTCCCATGTTTATAAATTTTACATCTTGAAAATCGAATATACCGTAGGCCTACTGTCGGAAACTAAATACATGTCGACACTAAAAATCTGCTGTGACAAGCACAGAACAAAACTTTTGATTTCTGAAAGTAAGAGAAAGTTGTGTGCTGTGCGACCAGTCACACCAGATTTTTGAGATATAGATTAATAAAGAATTCATTGAATTTAAAAGTATTGCTCCGAAATGTGGATCACAATTTTTTAACAGGCGCTTGTTAAAAAAACTCAGTGACGCATTGAAATATAAAGTCAATTTAAAGAGTCAAGCTTAAAATTAAGAATTTTTACATTTGCATGCTGATATACTGTAAAAATAACGTGTCATTAATTAAACAAAAAAAAAAATGATGGGTAGATAGAGTATGTTAATACGATTTTCATTCATTTCAAAAAATATAATGAAGCGATCCCTCAACTGATACGGATTATCTCTTTTTTTTTTGTTTTTATTTATTTATTTAATATAGGATAAATAAATAAATATGTAATGGTTTTATCGGATTTTGATTGACGATCCGCCTGCCTGCCTGCCTTCCCGCCCTCGCTCATTCACTCGATAGGGAAAGAGTAAACAATTCATAAAAAGATTCATGCATAGAGTGAAGGCCGCACAAACGGAATGGAAAACCACCTGTAAGCGCTCGCTCTATTTGCGGAATTCAATTCAATTTTGATCAAATTCGCAAATCAATAGACAGACAGAGAGGAAATTCTATTCATTCTACCAATTAGCTAGTCTATTCTTAAGTCCTTTAATAATTAGGATTCTCATAAGAGGGAGAAAAGTTTATTAGTCTAATGCAGGTTATTACTTTCTCTTACCTATAAATGTGTCAACTCCCTGAGAGAAGGTCCAAATATAAACAAATTTCTTATTCTTATTTCTTTTTGGATAGTAAATTATGGAAGTTATTCGGTGTAATAATGAACCATGTCCAATACTAATCCTCCAGAGTGCAGTAGTTCCTTAATGCAAAAAAAAAAAAGAAAAAATATATAAAAACCAAAAATCTGATTATAAAATTTAAAATGTTAACTTAGATAAAGTATAATTGAAGTTCTTAATGATTGCTGAGTTATAAAATAAATAAATGTTCCACGATGTACGAATAAGGTTGATGTTGGCATCCTTAATAATTACGACTGTAGAAACAAACGTACACGGTAAATAAATGTTAGCGAGGTGAATAGCTGAATCAATACGTAGTAGAAAAATAAAAGGCCGAGCAGCTATTAAAGAAATAAATCTAGCTGCTCGGTAAATAAATATTTTTATTTAATGAAAAATCCCCCACGCCCAGTGTTTGAACAGGGATCTTCTTTGTAGAAGCCGACACCCTAGCTCGCCAAAAGCATTTATAATGAACAAGAAAACGAACACGGGCTTATGACTTTCTTCACTGGAAAAAAAATTTGAGGGTGAATACAGTTTTATTTATATATATATATAAAAAAAAAAAACAATATTAGACTATGAATAGGTCCATACTTGTTTTAAAAAAAATAAAATATTTTAGTTGAAATTTTAATATTTGAAGGTTTAATGCTTCTAAATCCGTAAATTACCCCTCAAAACACTTATTTAAAGAAAATACAGTATTTGAGAAAGAATACATACGTTGGATTTAAGTAATCTTAGAGAACTTCCTCCACACCAATAGATATTTAACTTTTTTTTTTAATTTTTTTAAACACTCAGACTTTTTTCTTCACACACACATACACACAGTCTTTTCGGCAACTTAGGCCATTTAAGACTTTTACGATAACCGTTATTGATTAATATATCTATTGGGGGTCCAGGCATTCTTATTTAAACCATTTGGTATCCAAATGGTTTAAATGAAATCATCGGACTGCCTGGGGTCCGAACCCGCGACTTTTGGTATACCAGGTTAGCACGCTAACTAACCTCTACATCAAGCCCCGAGGGCCGATATTTTACTTCTAATTGCTTTCAAATGATATTCTATTCAAGTGTTATTGTTAAAAATAATAGTTCTAAATAATTATTCTATGGTTATCAAATTTAACGTTTTTGTTAATGCATTTTCATAAAAAGCGAGTAATTTTTAAAGTAAGTAGTTTGAGTGAAAGATAGTCACAAGCCACAAAAAAGAGGTTATGCATATTAAAATATGCCTATACTCTTATCTTATAATTAGAGCTGGAACTGGTGCTTGTTGGTTGCAAGAATCATAAAAAGAATCAGACTTTTCATTTCCAGCTCCCTTATTCATAAAGTCCTTTGACACCAAAGAAATTTCATTCACTCCAGATTTAGACGCCATTTTTCTGTGGCTTATAACTATCTTTACTTCTAAAATCTTTACTAGCTGGTCAAGTAGAGAACTTGCACTTATTATGTGCAGCCAATTATTGTAACTTCAAGAAACTTCTTTGTGTGGTACAAGGGCGGATCCAGAGGTGTTTTCGGGGGGGGGGGGGGGGGGGGAGTAATCTGGTGTGACTCGTCGCACAGCACACTATTTTTTTAAATTTCGGTAATTAAAAAGCGCATTCTGTATTTGTTTGCCAGAATATAAATACATATCAAATTTTTAAGTATTAATTTTAAAAATTTTACATTAAAAATAATTTTTTGCGAAAAAAAAGTAGCATGCATTGGTATGAATTTCTCAAAAATGACAAAATGTTGGCTTATGACTATATTGCATATAATTGAAGAGAAAATCAGTCAGGCAGGGAGCCTCTATTAAATTAAACTCCTTTTACGCGAAACGTTTCAACCGATTTAATCATGCCATCTTCAGTTGCATTGGAGTTTTTTAGTAAATAAAGTTGTCAACAGTCTGTTTATCAGCTTATTAATTTTACAATAGCCTATGTGTATAAATAACATGTAAATAATTGCATATGCTGAGAGTCTTTACGAAGAGAATTTCGAAATGTGAACAACTCTATTTACTAAAAAAAAACTCCAATGCAACTGAAGATGGCTTGATTAAATCGGCCGAAACGTTTTGCATAAAAGGAGTTTAATTTAATAGAGGCTGATTTCCTCTTCAACCCTTTATTCAATTCTACACACATTTCTACATTAAAAATATTGAATATAAGCGTTACAAAAACACCCTGTATTTTTGAAAAGAGTCAAATGATATTTTAGGGAATTAATACTCTTTTTTATTTTGACTCTCAAGTATTAATTAAAACTTTTTTATTTATTTTTTTGTAATTTTTTAAGGCGATAATTAAATCCAGAGTGATCAATCTCTGAGAGCGAATTAGCATCCATCATCTGCGGGATGTATTTATATCAATTAATAGCAAGCAGCAACACGCTATTAGCCTATTTCGTTATTACAATTTCTTTAAAAAAAAAAAACTTTAAAAAAAAGACGCTGCTGCTGGTACTGGACTCTCCCCTCTTCCCCCTCCCCCTCCCCCCTCTCAGTAATAACCATAAAACATATCCGCGAAAAGTACAATGTGCGAAATATAAATTGCATTTCTCTCTCTCCCTGTCTCTCGCGTTTTTTTTTTTTTTTTTTAATAATAGCATAGAAAGAGAAGGTTTTTTTTTTGAGCCTTAATAGCTGGTTGGTTGGCTGGAATCGCGACGAATTGGTATTATTGAATCCTAAAGAATTTTTTGACAATGATTAAGTGATTAATTTTTATTTTCTCTTACCTATGTACATATGATATATATAGGAGAAAGTATTGGATTAATGTCAAAAAATTCGATGTCGAGATTTTGATGGATATACACGTTTTGAGGTCCCCTGAATCCAAAAAAAGTGGTTTCCCGCAACATGGTCTGTGTGTGTGGGTCTATGTGTGTGTGTGTGTGGACAGATTTAGCATGAAGGAGTTGAGCTAGCGGGTTGAAATTTTATATTTAAGTTAGGCACCCCCTGGAACCTCAAAATAAGCTTTTGAACAAAATCGGCCAAAAAGTACTAGTACTTTACTGATGCACTTTTTCAGTTTTTTTCGATTTTCTCAAAATTCGCTCCAACGAGATTGATTAAAATTCAAAAATCAATTATTTTTTAGATTCTCTTTCAAATATATATTTTCATTTTCCCTTTGATGAAATTACGCCATCTTGTAGAGGAGTTTTTCTTCATTTAGAAATAATAACGTAAAAACCGGCAATATCACTATTTCTTTCAAAGTTAAATTAACTAATTAGTTTCAAAAAAACAGCATTCTCTATTGAAGTTAAAAAACAAAAAATGAAATAGCCCACGGGGCATGGTGTAGAGGTTAGCGTGCTAACCTCGTATACCAAACGTCGCGGGTTCGGACCCCAGGCAGTCCGATGATTTTATTTAAGCCATTTGGATACCAAATGGCTTAAATAAGAATGCCTGCACTCCAAATATGTATATAAAATCCATAACTGTTATCGTAAATGTCTTATATGGCCTGAGTTGCCGAAAAGACAGGGTGAATGTGTGTGGGAGTGTGAGTGTGAGAAAAAAGTGAATGTTAAAAAAAAAATTATGAAATCTATTTCTCTTGTAAATATTACCTCATGTTCATATTAAAATTGAAAAAAATTTAAGAAGTTAGAAGGTACAGTAAGGGACAATATTAAGTCCCACCCATGCGTTTTCTAACTTGTGATTATTAAAAATTAATTATACAAATTAAACACTAGGTTATTTGTTTCAAAGGTTTTATTAATTAAAAAATTAACACTTGATACGTATTTCGACAATTCCTTGTCATCATCAGAAGTGATTACATTCTACATGAGAACAAGGAATTATCGAAACGTATCAAGTGTTAATTTTTAATTAATAAAACCTTTGAAACAAATAACCTAGTGTTTAATTTGTATATTTAATTTTTTAATAATCCTAAGTAAGAAGCATTGGTGGGACTTAATATTGTCCCTCACTATACTTATTAAAAATCTCAAAACTTGTATATCTATCAAAATCTCGACATCGAATTTTTTACATAAATCCATAACATTCATGGGCGTAGCCAGACATCATGTTAGGAGGGGGGCTAACCACTCGTTAGGACGAGAGGGGGTATGCAATATATATGGATATAGACCCTGTTACGCATTAGTGTGTCAAGCGCCACCTACCGAGTTTTGAGAAAATTAACATTAAAGTTTTTTGTTTTCATTGGATTATATATAATTTTTTTTGTCAATTGTGCAAGTAACATTAAATATAAATTTTTTTAGGACATATTTCATAAAAAAAATACTATTAATTATAGCATTTGAAACAATATTCCCTGCCTAACTTAATTTTGAATTTTTTTGGGGCTTGACACACTAATGCATAACAGGGTATAGTTTATTATTTAATTTTATTTATTTTTCAAGTTGAAAGTAACAAAATGTGAAATTTTAAAAGTATGTCAGGCACACACACACACACACACACACACAATACCCTCTGTCTCTTTGATGGCAAACTAATTTAAAAGGAATTTAGGAGCCCAGGTCTTATTAATTATTCAACAAAGCTACCTGTGTCACTGTCGAGGACGTGTGTACAACACGAACACACGCACACGCACACGCTAGTTCTTTTTGCACAGATTCTTTCTACGGCCTGGCCTGTAAGTGTCAAGTCAAGGGACAAGGGACATGTACTAAATTCAGTTAAGAGAAAAAGGGATTTTGTAATGTTGTTATTGTAGAGAAAGAGGATCAAAGTTTTTGTAAAATAAAGACTTCCAGTTCTAAAGGGTTGGCGCTGATTCGATAAAATAATCAAATAAATAATAAAGAATTGTATTCCTTTTTTTGTGCTTTAGCAAAAAAAAAAATTGTAAAGAACTCGTACAAATGATTTTTTTTTAAGGTTTTTTTTCGGCATCTAAGGCCATTTAGACCTCATCAATATTCATTTCAAATGATTTGTATTCAAATCAAATGAAATAAATTTTTCTCGCTTGGGACGGGAAGCGAACCCGGGACTCCGGTGCGAGAAGCGAATGTTTTCTCACTGAGCCACGGGTCAATGGCGTATAAACGAATTATTCTCTATTAAATTTCGCATCCAACCTTTTGTAGAATATTATCGCCATTGTCTTAAATAAACTCAAAACGCTCTATTTAAACACTTTGTTTCGGTTTAATAACTAAGTTCATTAGAATTTTGATAATAGAGCATAGTATTTATTAAATTATTTAGAGTCAGAAATTAAAAAAAAAAAAAAAAATATAAATAAATATTATACAATATTTAATGCGGAAAATTGAGAATAAACCATAATCGCCGGAAATCTCACCTATTCAGATTCTCCTTCAATCTTTTACTGAAAATTATCGAGTTTAAATTCTTTCAAGTCGATTAGAATCGATTCTCTCTTGACGACTTCGACTTTTTTTCTTACAATATTTAGTATCCGATGGTAATATATAATAGCTTGTAACGTTTTCTTTGATTGACTTTCATCTTACTTTTAAGCCCACGGGGCTTGGATTAGTTGGTAGCGTGCCTACCTTCTATACCGAACGTCGCGGGTTCGGACCCCAGGCAGTCCGATGATTTTATTTAAGGCAAATGGCTTAAATAGAAATGCCTGGACCCCCCAATTGATATATTAGTAATATAACGGTTATCGTCAAACTCTTAAATGGCCTAAGT
>JAKCPI010023376.1:0-19243 GCA_023213315.1 Euborellia annulipes | reverse complement strand
TCGGGATCGCTTTCCTTCCCAAGCGAGAAAAAATTTATTTTATTTGAATTGGCTATCAATCATTTGAAATATAATAAATAGGGATGGGTTCTAAATGGCCTTAGATGCCGAAAAAGACTTTAAACAAATTTAAAAAAAAAAATTATAAATTATCTATATTTTTTCCCTTTTTTCCAATACTTAAATAATCTTTATATGATAATAGCGGAGTGGTCCCCGGGCTTGGTCTAGTTGGTAACGTGCCTACCTTCTATACTGAACGTCGCGGGGTCGGACCCCAGGCAGTTCAATGATTTTATTTAAGCCATTCGGATACCAAACGGCTCCAAATAGATATTATTAATATATAATGGTTATCCTCAAGTCTTATATGACCTAAGTTGCCGAAAAGACTGTGTGAATGGGTGTGTGTGCATAAGTGTGAATGGGAAAAAGTGTGCATTTTAAAAAATAAAAAATAATAATAATTTTCTTTACATAATTAAGAAATGCATGAATGCAATGAATGGTCCGTCGCAGGCAGGGGCGCGGTTATTAAAAAAATTATTATATTAAATATTGTTTTGAATATTTTTTTTTTCCTTGATTTATTTAAGGAACATTTTTTTGTTTATTAAGGTGTCTCTTGAGATAGGAATTTCGCCTCATGTATTAATACTAAGGGTCAAGGGATCTTTTTCCGTACCAAGCCATAATATATTTCTAAATTATGCCGTATACAAATTTAACTTCCAAAAATAGTGGTCCGTTCTAAACAGATGTTGAAAAAAAAAACCGGTTTAAAACCGGTTTACCGGTTTTCTGCTTTGTAAAAAACCGAAAAACCGGTTTTCAAAATTTTCCCGTTTTTTCCAAACCCTAGTCCGAACCCGCGTCTTTTGGTATATGAGGTTAGCACGCTAGCCTCTACACCAAGCCCCTAGGGCTATTGATACTGTTGAAGTGTCAAAGACATCAAACAAAAATTGCCCCAACATTAGTAAAATTGATTAATACATAGAATGTGAATGAACGCACATTCTTTTACCTTCGGTAATTGAAAGTTATGTCTGTGTTTGTCACACCAGATTTTTTGTTCAAAAACTTCCACTTCCCTTATACATAGGTAAGAGAAAGTAAAAATGTTGTGGCGTTTTATATCAATTTCTCCAATTAAATTAATTTAATAACATTTCAATATCATAATGTGAAAATTAAAACTTGTAACTTAATAAATAAATAAATTGATTTTAATGTAATTTAATTCCAATTATTTATTTTTATTTAATTTAATTTATTTATTTATATTTCTTTTTTCTAAAATTTTTTCCAACGACTTTTATATAAAATTGTAACGTCAAATCTTGAGAATAAAACGGACACGAGTCAATCGTCTTGCTACTCTCGTCCTGTAAAGTCGCACTGGTTATTCACCTTATTTTTGACTCGTTTTTTGTTATATAACCCTTATTTATTTTTCTGTTTAATTAATCTTGCGACTTGTCTCCTGTTATATATTTTATTGTTGTATTGTTTTTTTTTTTTTTTTTTTTTTTAAGATTGTTGTTAAACTAAAATTTCACGTTGTCATTTGGTGTATGTGTGAGTGAACCCATTCCCTTCATTAACGAACATCATCGGCAATTTGGTAACGTAAAAAACAACATTCGTTATAAATTAAAAACACCACAGTTTCAATATACAGTAATATTTTTTTGGCATAAACACTTGTTAAATAATTGATGTGTTGGAGACAACAAACCTATCATCTTGTACACAAAAGCATCTCAGATTGTTTCACAAATAAAATTTACCCCGAATTTCACAATATCTCTACCACTTTAAAATATATATTGTAACTTTTTTTCATCAAATAAAAAAAAAACCACAAATTTTGTAATTCAATGTACATTTTGAATATTCATTCATTTAATGGATTTCTAAATATAGAAAGAAACGTTATTATTATTATAATTATTCTATTTAAAAAAAATAATAATAATAGGTAGCATAAAATGGAATTCCAGACGGAATGTCAACACTTGATGGGTTGATCGAGGTAGATCTTTTAACTATTTTTTTTTTTTTTTAAATTTTAATCTAATATATCAAAATAACGCAATGCTTTCAATTAAGATTAATACAAAATCAAGGTTAAATGAGCCATTTATTATTTTAAATAAGTTAAATTTCATGACCTCGTCGTTAAGTGAAAAACATTAAATGTTCATTTTCTAATAAGAAAGGAAGAAAAAAAAAAGAAGAAGAGCATTTTGTGTGATTGACCTCGATTGCGTTTACTGATTACATATCATCAGAACAACACCGAAAAAGAGTTTACATAGTGACGTAGCTACTTTGCTTTGTTATATAGTCAGGACGACTACTATTATCAGTAGTCATCAATATACAGATATCATTAAGTCTCAAATTATATTAACACAAAAAAAAGTTAAAAATGATACCCAAAATGTTAAAAAAAAAAGTAAACAAAATTGAAAATTTTGGAATTATTAAAACTGGGTTGATGTAAAAATGGAGACGTAAATTTTGCTTCAAAATAATAATATAGATTTAAATAATACATTTTAATTCATGTATACAACAATATAACTAACAAGGGGAGTGCATAGCCTTCCCATCACCGGTTTGAACATTTTTTTAGTACTTAATGAAAAACCAATTCTGTTAAAGCAAAAAAAGAGCTTCTCAACCGTTCGTCTAAAAAAAATTGTTAAAGATTTGTCACCATATCTTAAATTGTTGTTAACAATCACATTTGGAAAAGCCTCGGTGGTGGTAGATTGGTACCGTTCATGTTTTGTAATCGAATCTCGTCGTGGGAAACTTTTTTTTTTGTAATTTATTTATTTTTTAATATTAATAATTAAATAAAAAGTTTTATTTTAATTTTTAACATGTTAAAGGAAATTCAAATACTTTCTGTCAAAAATATAATATAAGGAATTAATATTATACTTGAACACATAAATAAATGTACATTAATTTTTTTTTTTTTGTTAGCATATCAGAATTAATAATAGTAAATAATTCATAAAGGTCAAAATATATAAAGAGCGAAAATAAACAAACAAAAAAAAATAATTGCACACTGCGGGATTCGAACTTAAGATTTCGCGTTTACAAAATATGAACGCTACCGATCTAGCCACCGAGGCTTTTTCAAATGTGATTGTTAGCAATGCTGGCAAATCTCTAACATTTTTTTTTTTAGACGAACGGTTGAGAAGCTCATTATCTCGCTTTAACAGGATTCGTTTTTCATTAAGTACTACACAAAGAAAAATTTTCGTTCGAATCGGTGACAGGAAGGCCGTGCACTCCCTTTGTTAATAGTAACAAAAGTAATGAAAACTTCAAAATCAAAATGATTGTGTGGATCAAATTCATCTCAGGATTTGTTGTCAAATAAACGTTAATCCGGAATTAGAAATGATCTCTTCACATTTAAATATCAAGAGAGAAATTAAAAATTCAAATGTTAATAGACTCGAATTATAATTAAATAATTGCTATATTTAGTATTCTTAGAGGTCACAGATCTATTTGGAAATTCTTATATCTAATTTGCATAATTATTTATTAAAATATTGTAGCTAAGACAACCGGAATTTGATATCATAAAGATGGAATGCAATTATAGGGATTTGTTCAAATATTCGGAAATATTAGGCAAATTTATTGAGATATTGCAGGATTGTGATCCTTAAGAGGAAAATAATATCGGAATTTAATTTCTTTGTACATTTATTAATAACTCTAACTATACACAGATTTACAACATAAATATATTATACATAATAATAACAAGGTTGACGTGTTAAAAATAGAAAGCAGAAATACAAATGAACACAATTATTAATAACCACCCTGAGAGCCTCCAGGAGCATTAGGGCCGCTTGGACCGAAACCTCCAGGGCCTCCTTTGGGATACCCCTGACTTTGTCCTGGTCGACCTCCTCCGCTAGGTCCACTAGGATAGCCTCCTTGATTTCCTCCAGGACCACCGCTTGAATGTCCTCCTTGATTTCCTCCAGGACCACCGCTTGGATATCCGCCTTGATTTCCTCCAGGACCACCGCTTGGATATCCTCCTTGATTTCCTCCTGGACCACCGCTTGGATATCCTCCTTGATTTCCTCCAGGACCACCGCTTGGATATCCTCCTTGATTTCCTCCAGGACCACCGCTTGGATATCCGCCTTGATTACCTCCAGGACCACCGCTTGGATATCCTCCTTGATTTCCTCCAGGACCACCACCTGGATATCCTCCCTGAGAACCACCTGTATTAGCTTCACCCTCATAACGTATTTCTGGTTTAAAGCCTTCACTTCCTGCTTCATATTCTACTATTTGTTTTCGTCCATCAGGCAAAAGAACATTATATTGTCCTTGAGCTTGATCTCCATCACGAGTCTCCTGATGACCAAATTGAGTTCCCGATTGAGCATCACTTACTTCGTAGGAGAAGTCATATTTTGCTGGTCCCTGTACAAACATCGACTAATTAAAATTAATTTTTAAATAAAAAGCAAAAAGTAAAATATTCAATATATTTACTGATGATTCATCACCACCACCATATCCGCCATTGCCACCGCCTGAAGTGCCGTAAGAGCCTGAAGAAGAACTTGAGCCACTCCCGGAATTGGGAGCTCCATAACTGTTAGAGGGTCCTTGAGAAGGGGTGCCATAGGAACTTGAAGGTTGTCCAAAACTCCCACTCCCACCTGGGCTAGAAGGCCCACCAAATCCTCCCTGACCCCCTGGTGCTCCATATTGACTTGAAGGACGATTTGAACCTCCAAAGCCTCCGGGACCACCTGATGATGGAGCACCATATTGGTTAGATGGTTGACCGGATCCTCCAAAACCTCCCTGACCACCTCCTGAACCTCCGAAACCTCCTTGACCTCCTGATGGGGCACCATATTGGCTAGATGGTCGATTGGATCCACCAAAACCTCCCTGACCACTACCTGATCCGCCGAAACCTCCTTGACCTCCTGAGGGAGCACCATATTGACTGGAAGGTCGACCGGATCCACCAAAACCTCCTTGGCCACCAGATGGAGCCCCCCCCCCCCGGCCCCATATTGGCTGGAAGGACGCCCGGATCCACCACTGCCGGAACCTCCAAAACCCCCTTGACCACCGGATGGTGCCCCATATTGACTGGAAGGACGCCCGGATCCCCCACTTCCGGAACCCCCAAAACCCCCTTGACCACCGGATGGAGCCCCATATTGACTGGAAGGACGCCCGGATCCCCCACTTCCGGAACCCCCAAAACCCCCTTGACCACCGGATGGTGCCCCATATTGGCTAGAAGGACGCCCGGACCCACCACTTCCGGAACCCCCAAAACCTCCTTGGCCACCGGATGGTGCTCCATATTGGCTAGAAGGACGACCGGATCCACCAAAACCTCCCTGACTTCCTGAACCACCGAAACTTCCTTGACCGCCACCGCCAGATGGAGCACCATATTGACTGGAAGGACTACTGGATCCACCAAAACCTCCTTGACTTCCTGACCCACCAAAACCTCCCTGTCCTGGAGCACCATATTGGTTTGAAGGACGAGATGATCCACCTGATGGAGGTCCATATTGATTAGAGGGTCGTCCTCCAAAGCCACCCTGATTTCCTCCTGAAGAAGGTGGTCCATATTGGTTAGATGGGCTAGAAGAACTCCCGAAATTCCCATTGCCTCCTCTTCCAGGGGCTCCATAAGAAATTGATGGTTGACCTCCTTGATTACCACCAAAGGCACTTGGGGTTCCATAAGTATTGGATGGCTGACCTCCTCCAGAGGGAGGCAAATAAGAATTTGGCGGAGGTTCAGCCTTCACTGCTACCAACAAACACAAAAGCAGAAACACCTGAAATAAAACATTCATCAATTAATTTCCAATTCCTTTCCGTAGACGACTTGCTTGCCTATCTCTAACTCACAAACTTGGATGGGTGACACTGAGAAGTGAGCGTGTGAAAAGTTCCCCGCTTGCCACCGATACAATAATTACAATAAAAGGATAAATATACTCAACAAGGGAAAAAAAAATCCTGCCCTTCCGGGATGCGAACACCGATCTCTAAATTTTAAAATTATGAAAATTAAATTTTCTAAATATTTGCAGGATTTAATTAATTTTTTTTTTTTTTTAATTTATTAAAAAATAAATAAAATTTAATAATCATTAATTTTATGATTTAATTTCATTCTTTTGAACTCTGAATCTAATTGACGGATTTTTGTTTATTTTGAACTCTGAATCTAATTGACGGATTTTTATGTTTATTTTAAACTCTGAATCTAATTAACGTATTTTTATGTTTATTCACTGGTGGTTTAAAAATTTATTAAATAAAATTTAATAATCAATAATTTTAGATTTAATTAAATTCTTGTGAACTCAATCTAATTGACGGATTTTAGGATTAATTTTCAAAACTTCAATTTTGATATTAGGCTAATTTTATTATAAAATTCTTTAAGAAAAGGAGCAAAATAAATAAAAAAATTAGTTTTTACTTACCTTCATGGTTATATAGGAGCTAACTACTTAACCTGATGATGGCACTCGTTATTCTGTCTTGCTAGGGTTGTTTCACCAGTTCTTTTATATTCCCCCTAAAGCTCTAAATACGTGACTGTGAGACACAGCCCATAAACTGTCTTGTCGCTTCCCTCTCCTTCACTATTATTGACAATTTTTGTGAAAGTCTCCTCTTTTTTTTATCTATTTTGAATGAATGAATGAATGAGCATCACGCGAAAACGAACGATGTTACCCTGATTAAGCAAGTGGTGGAAGATGCTCACGACTAAGCGAACAAGAAGAAGAAGACGACCCTCGCTTGCAATCACTTATAGGAAATTTAATTGAGATCCTTTTTTTATGAAATTTTATCTTATCTTAGATATCCCATCACTGAAATTATTTATTGTCTATGAAATTGAATAAATTCTTTCTTTTTTTTTTTTCTTACAAAATTTAATTTCGTCTCTAATTTCTTGGCAATTTATTTATTTTATAAAAATTTTTAAAAACATTTTTTTAGAGGATTTAGTGAATTGAACGAGTTGCAAAGTCGATATGGCGTACAAAAAATAATTTTTTATCATAACAAGGCCCTCGAGGCTTGGTGTAGAGGTTAGCGTGCTAGTCTCGTATACGAAACGTCGCGGGTTCGGACCCCAGGCAGTCTGATTTTATTTAAGCCAATTGGATACCAAATGGCTTAAATAAGAATGCCTGGACCCCCAATATAGATAAATTCATAAAAACTGTTATCGTCAAAGTCTTATATGGCCTGAGTTGCCGAAAAGACTGTGTGAATGTGAGTGTGAGTATGAGTGTGAATGAGAGAAAAAAAAAATCATAAGTGGTAAACATAAATTGTGTTCATTTTCATTAATACACTATAAATTATACATCTTTTGTTATGTGGATCTTATTTTGAGATTAATTTAATTTCTGTTAAAATAATTTTATTCAAATTTTTTGAACTTTAAATATATAATATTTATTTAGAGCTGGACGGTAAACCGGTTTACCGGTAAAAACAGGTAAAATTTTTTACCGAAAACGCGATAACGAACCACTAATTCGGTAAAAACCGGTTTTTTCTCGAAAGTCGGTAAAACCGATTTTCCGGACGGGAAAAAATTTTGGTTCCGCGAAAAAAAATGTTTCGCGGCGGCAAATTTTGGTTCCGCGGCGGCAAATTCCGGTTCTGCGGGCGGCAAAAAATTGGCGTCTCTAAAAAAAGGTAAAATATTTTTTCGGGTGAAAAAAATTTTGGTTCCGCGGGCGGTAAAAAATTTTTACCGACTTTCGAGAAAAACCGGTTTTTTTTTCATTATCGAGGTCGGTAATGAAAATCCATTACCGTCCAGCCCTATATTTATTTAATAAATAAATTTTAAGAACAAAATTGTCTTAAAACAGATTTACGTTACAAAGATACAAGTAACAAAAACTTGTTTCAGTTCTGATGATGGCTCCTTATCTAGGGGGGGGCAGTGGGTGCGTGTGCCCCGGGCGGCAGATATCAGGGGGCGGCAATTAAAGAAAAATTTACTAAAAAAAAGGTATTAATAAAATGATATGAATTTTGTATAGAAAATAGCAGAATTTTGTATAGAAAATAGCAAATTAAAAAATAAAGAATTATATATATCATGTGTTGGTCCATGAGGTAATTATGAAAAACATATAACCAAGTATTTATTAATTTAAATAAGCGAAAATGGGACCGCCGGGAGTTGCACCACGGATCTTGTCGATTTACGCTCAACATGCCCTACTGTTGGACCACAGTACGCACTCGCTTATTTAAATTATGGTCCAACAGTAGGGCATGTTGAGCGTAAATCGACAAGATCCGTGGTGCAACTCCCGGCGGTACCTACATTTTTCGCTTATTTAAATTAATAAATACTTGGTTATACACTGTTAAAAATTTTCGAGCCAGATTCATACACATGTATAGGAAGTCTGTTACACAAACTGTTTATGAATATTCATTTTGGGTATATGAGAAAGGTCATATACCAAAAATGAATTTTCACAAACCCAGATATGAAATTTTTCATATTCGGGTATATGAAAAAATTCATTTTCGGGTATGTGAATAAATTCATTTTTGGTATATGAAATTTAAATTACGGGTATATGAATAAATTCATTTTTGGTATATGAAATTTAAATTACGGGTTTATGAGAAATAATATACTTTTTTGTGAAAAATGAAAGTAGGAGAACTTTTAATTATAGACCACATATTTGTATTAAATATTTATTAAAAATATATAAATACTGTACAAATATATATATTTTTAATAAATATTTAATACAAATATGTGGTCTATAATTAAAAATTCTCCTAATAATAATATTTCAAACCACAAAAGCTTTAATAAACAAAAATTAAAGTCCTTACGAGTTTATACTTTTGAGGGAAAGTGAGTGGTCTAGGTGAAATAATAGTTTTTTTTATTTATTTTATTTTTTATTTATTAAAAAAAAATTATATTATATTAAAATATACAATTTTACTAAATAATAAAACAAATTAAAGTATTAAAATAATAAATTTGTATCAAAAAATAAATTTTTATACATTTCCAAGTAAATTAAACACAAATACAAATCATTTTAATAATTTAATACAAAAAATATGTCGATTTTCATCTTCTTTGAGAAGTAATAAAGAGTTACATTTCATTTGCAGTATGATTGGAGTTTATTCCCTGGTTGGAGACTAACCTCACCTGAAAAATGACAAACAATAATTGATTTGAAATTGAGAAAAAAAAATTTCAATGAAAAAATTCAAATTCAATACTTACGATTTTGTTAGTAAAATGTTCCTATTTCAATATATTGATTAAATATTTATATTTCATTTTAAATAATAATACACGTTCAATTATCTATGCGTTAAATCAGCTACTTCAAAAACAGAATTTGGTGCCAACCTGGTGCCAACCTAACCAATTTCTTGTATATTTTAAAATTAATTATTTTGGTGAAATTGTTAATTTTAATTTTAATTTCTATAGCTATTTAGTTGAATTACTTTATAAAAATTATTTAATTAGTATGACTTCATAAATATTTAAATAGTTTAGAGCGCGAATTTCAAACCAGAATTTAATCAATATAGATTTTGGAAATGAATTTTAAAAGAATAATTTCAAGTTTCCTTAAAATAATTATAAAATAATATTAATAAAAATTCCTTGAGGTAGTCGAGTTATTTGAGAACGTTTAGACCAGTGATTCTCAACTTGTCGCGGTACACTTTTAACGATTTCAAAATTTGGCGGCACACAAAGAAAAAGATAAGTTTAAAAGTTGGTAATTTGTTCATAAACTTTTATATTAATTTTAATTCACATTCTGGGTGTATTAAAATTAAACTACGAAAGTATGTGAAAAAAGAAGGAAAATTCATATTTTTTTTAAAGCGATACTTATTCATATACTTGTATATTAATTTTAACTCATATCCTAGGTCTATTAAAATTAAACCACCAAAGTTTATGAGATATGAATGAAAATTCATATTTTTTTTTACAGTGTAGCAAATTAAATTTTTCCCTCCCTAAAAAATCTCCTAGTTCCGGCCCTGTGGCTATCTCGTTGACCGAAACTGTTAGCAAAAATAAATATATTTATGAAAAAAAAAAAATTATTTATATTTTTAATAATAATTCCATATTAAAAAGGTACCGGTTCTAATCTGACACAAAAAAATCTGATGTGACTAGCTGAGAACACAACTTTCAATTACCGAAGGTTGTGACCAGTCACAACAGATTTTTTTCTTTTTTTTTTCTACTTACTTTATTAAAGGTATTGGTGGCCGATAAGTTAGAGGTAACATTTATGATGAATTTAAAAAAAAAAAAAAAAATGGCAGAATTTTATGACATGTTGCCAAACTTCATTTTTTTTTTTTTCATTAAGGGTGACTTCTAGGTAATATATAGACTATATTTGGGCTCCAGGCATTCTTATTTAAACCATTTAGTTAATAATCGGACTGCCTGGGAACCGAACCCGCGACTTTTGTATAGAAGGCCAGCATGCTACCCCCTACACCAAACCCGAAGGCACAAAACAGCCTTAAACAGTAGTTTACTTAAAAAGCTTTTTAACACCTCCCCCCGTGGCCGAGAGGTTAGAGGTGTTGACAAATGTTAATATTGATAATCTTACAGTCAAGGGATCCGGGTTCGAATCAATGAATATTTATTTAAATCATTTGGATACAAAATGGTATAAATAAACGTGCCTGGGCTCTAATTTGAGTAGTCTATATCGTCGATCCAGAAAAAAAAAAAAAAATATGATCTTTAAATGTTTTCTTACAAAAAAATTTTTTTTAATTCAATTAGAGATGAGCCTACACTTATATGGGTAAAATTTGAAACTTTGAAACCAACTAACTGATTTTCTTTGACTGGAGATTGTGTATATTATTGATGCTGGAATTAGAAATAAAACAATTTTATTTCAATCTGCTCGTCGACGTTTCGGGTGCTAATCGCCCCCTTCCTCAGGCCTGAACAGGTGTCAATTATAACAATAAGGTGTCAATAAATTAGAGGTAAGTAATACGAATATATGATGAATTAAAAAAAAAAATGGCAGAATTTTATGCCATGTTGCCAAACTTAATTTTTTTTTTTTTTTTCATTAAGGGTGACTTCTAGGCCATGATATTGCCGCAACATAAAAATATATATTTTTTTTTTAAATCATACAATTTAAATGAGCAGGCATTCTGATTTAAGCCATTTGGTTTCCAAATACAAAATAATCGGGCTGCCTGGGGTCTGAACCCGCGACCCTCGGTATAGAAGTTTAGCACACTAACCCCTACGCCAAGCCCGAGGGCACAGGCTCTTATTCAAGCAATTTGGTATCCAAAGAAAGATATTCTAGTTAAATCTTTTAGATTAGTGTTATTTTATGAATTTAAAGGTTCTTTTTTCTTTGTTAAAAATTATATTTTAATAACAATTTTTAGCAATCTAATAAAAATTGAGAAATTTTCCAAATCCTTTATCATCACTTTGAAATGTTTGTAGATCGTAAATTTAATTTAAGCCCTCCTCTTATCTGCCTGAGAGCGGAATTGGGAATTTAGTTTGAATGATGACTAGCGCAGAGGACGTTCACAGCACGCTCGCCAAAGAGCTCGATGTACTGGCGGATGATCTTTTAGTGCATGAATCGCCAAGTACTTGGGACAGCTACTGTTCCGTGTCCTATCAAGTAGACGTGACATGGAGGAAATCAAAAGTGCGTGCAAGTTTATTTGTCAAAACAATGCCTGCAAATCCGTATAAAACCGATTATACCGATTTAACGCCATTGTATCAAAATGAAACGTTTATGTATACAAAATGTTTCCAGGAGATTTTTAATGAATCCATTTATAAAAATGATTTATGGAATTTATTTCCACAATTTTATTATTCGAATCCTAAAATGATTGTTTTTGAGGATTTAACAAGAAAAGGATTTCGTTTAGGTGAGAAATTTCTTGATTTTTTGCATTATGAATTGTCTTTAAAGGCATTAGCGAAATTCCATGCCGCCAGTTATGCATACAAATTGCGTCATCCTCAACAATTCCAACAATTGATGCAACAAATCGCTGAAATGTTTACACAAAATTACGAATCAGAAAATGAACTTTTTCGTATTACATCCAAACATGTTTTAAATAAATATATCGCAAATTATCAAGATGAATCGAAAATTTACGAAAAAGAAATTTTATGTTTAAAAGAACGTTTAGAAACGCCTGGGGAGTTTTTAAAGATGGTCTTTTCACAGAAGAATAAACTCGCTACCCTTTGCCATGGCGATTTTAATCGGAATAATATGATGTTTAAATATAATGACGTAACGGGACGCCCCGAAGAGGTCAAGTTGATCGACCTACAAACACCTCGCTATGCATCACCTGTCGTCGATTTATCTTTCTTCGCCTTCCTCAACGCCCGGCCCGAAATGCGCTCCGTCCATTGGGACCGATTATTCGCTGGCTATTTCGCGCATCTCACGAAATATCTCCAACACGAATTACACGTGCCGGATGAATTCACTTTTGACACCTGGCAATGTGAATATGCCCGCTTCGCACTCTACGGCTTCTTCATCGCGTCTTTCTTTTTGCGTAGCATGATGTCACCGCCGGAGGTCATTGACCAATTGAAGAGGAAATGGTACGAGCAGGGCAAGAAAGTACCGGAAGAGTATCTGCTGTTAGGGGACGCGGACACGGATCGATATTTGGTTGCGATTGTCAGAGAGTTTCTAATAAAAGGTTATGTTAAAAAATGGTAATAAATGGTAATTAGCGAAAAAAAAATTAAGAAAATTTAATTATAAAGCAAATTTTATTATATTTTATTTGAGAGATTTAATTAATTAAATTTTTCATACAGAGATAGAGCCCAACGCTTTCCTATGGAAAAATTCTGTATAATTTCAATTCCTTTGTTTCAACTAGTAGGGTCGGCAGAATCAATTTAATCCTTGACTTTGAAAAATGATATGACTGTATTACATTTGTATTAATTTTCTATGAGTAGTAATGTAAAAAAATCAAAAGAAAATTTAATTATATAGCAAATTTTATTGTATTTTATTTGAGAGATTTAATTATTAAATTTATTTTTTTTTATGTACTTAATAAAATTTAATTTACAAATAAATTGATAAAATTGGAATAATAAAATTTTTCACGTTTCCGTCTTAAATATTAATTTTTAATAAAATTTTAAAACTCATATTAGTATACTAGCCGCACCGTTCCCCTTTGGCGGACCCTCGCTTTTCCTTAATTATTTAGACAACACATATGAATGAAAAAAACATCTGGCTCATTAAGAAATATAATCTCTTTAACTTTATAAAGAAATGAAATTGTACACTTGGTTATATGTTTTAAAATTATATTATTGACTTTCGGTACTTAGTATGTTTACTACAGAAGATGTGACTGACTTGTATAGCTCATAATAACAAGATAGTGTTATATCATTTCTGAAGATGACACACCAAGGGTCGAAAGTCAATAAAATAATTTTGGACCATATAACCAAGTGTATAATTTGACTTGTATAAACTTGTAATAACAAGATAGTCTTGTATAACTTCTGAAGATGACACACCAATCATCAAATAATTTCGAAACTTATAACCTAGTGTATAATTTCAATTCCTTATTTTATTATCATGTTTGAACTAGTAGGGTCAGCAGTATCATATCAATGCCTAAATTTGAAAAATTATATGACTGTATTTAATTTATTTTAAATTGAAAATTTAATTATATAGAAAATTTTATTTTATTTTATTTGAGAGATTTGATTATTAAATTTAATTTTTCATAAATATCAAAACCCCCCGAGGCGGGGGGGGCCGGGGGGAAATGGCGGACCCAAAAACCCAATGGGAAAATTCTGTATTTCAGGAAATTTTGAGCTTTCCCAAATATTTTTTTTTTTTTTTGACCTCTTCAATAACCTGCTCTATAAAGGTGTAAAATTTCATTTACGTGAACAAAAAAGCGTGACAGACGGACTGTCCGTTAATTTATATATAAAAAAACATTTTTTGTCAATTTTTTCTGTATATTTTGTGTACAAACAAACACAAAACAAATTTATGTTTTAAATAAATAAATCAATCAATAAAACCACTTAGAAAAAGATTTCAATTTATTTAAACAATTTATGTCAATTTTCATTAGTTTATAATAAATAATTTTCTTAATTAATAATAAATTTCCCCTCGACTTATCAGATTATTATTTTAAAATAATATCTGATGAAATTTTATATGTATTAGTTAATTGTCGGCTGACGGCTGTCGAGGTTAAAATATATCGTCGGCGACGTTTGTTTCTCAATATATTAAAAAAAAAAAAAATTGATCGTGTGTTGTTCGATTAGTCGATATCTCTCTGCTAATGAACTAGTTAGTTACGTCACAGAGCGCCATCATCTATTAGAGATTCACTCATTTAAATTCAGGAGTTGTTGAATTCTAGTTCTCACGTATGTGTGCGTATGCGTGTAGTTTTTGTTTATTAGCTTATTTCTCTGCAACCACTTATCGGGGAAAGATGAAACAAATTTATAGCAGAAGCCGCAGAAAAAAAAAATATGTATAATTGTTTGTAACCAGTTTGAACTTCAAATAAAGTACCATTTGGGATTGTTCAATTGTTGCCAAAAGTTGATGATATCTTTATTTCTTGAATGAACACTTATATATAAAATTTCATTGAAATCCAACAATCCGTTTGGCTGTAATCCTGCCTACAAACTTTTGTCTCAGATAACGTCATTTCAAAGTTAAAGACCCAATTATGGAAAAATATTTATTTAAAAAAAGAGCAATTAAATCTCTTAATATTTAAAATATAAATAATTATATAAAATATTTACAATTAAATGAATTATTTATAAATTATTAATAAACATTTCCATTTGGTTTAAAATTATATTTAATTTCACATATTAAATTTAAAAAATTCTAAAAGACAAAATTTTTTCAGATTAGCAATAAATATCTAATTAATTATATTTTAACAATTAAGTGATTTAATTGTCTGTTTTAATTTTAAATTCTAATTAGCCTTTTTTTTTACTTTGATTTGGACGTTAGCTGAGACAAAATTTATAGCTACGATTACGGGCAAACCGCTTGTCCGATCAACATGAAATTTAATATTTAAGTTTTTATTCAAGAAACAAAGACATCATTAAGTTTTGGCAATAATTGAATCGTTTATTTGAGAAAGGGCACATATCACATTTTAAAAATTCAGACAAAAAGTGCTTTTTTGCTCCAGAATTTGTGCCTTTTCTCAAACAAACGCTATTTTCAGTGCTCCATAGAAACCATTAGAACACGGGAGATGTGCCCTTTTAACAACAAATATGTCTACACCAACAGAACCCATTTCATAAAAAAAAAAAAACTGTTTGTAAAAAAATGTGATATGTGCCCTTTCTGAAATAAACGATTCAATTCGTTGAGTCGATTTGATATTTTATATGAAGTTCAAATAAAAAATCATCGAAATTTCAACTTTATTGGAATAAAAAGTTTTTTTTTCTCTATTTATTAGGAACGCCTTCAATTTCTAAGATATGCAGCCATATCTACGCACAATTTCTTTTCATTTTTGGCGTGTAAATCAAAGATTTTATTTTTATTCTATTGAAAAAAATATTAAAGTTCTGTGTAATTAGGTGATTGTCGTTCACAGATACCTCAATTCTAGCCAACCTACAACTAATAAAAGATAATTTTCTAAATCTTTCCCCTGTTTCTTATTTTGAGAATGGCTTTGCATAGTGCCCTTGTACGGAGTTGAGCCTTCTGCCAATAAAGTACCACCCATAGATCGAAACGTTAAAAACAAGTTTGAACTTCAAATAAAGTACCACTAGGGATTGTTCAATTTTTACCAAAAGTTTATGATATTTTTATTTCTTGATTAAACACTTGTATATAAAATTTCATTGCAATCCAACAATCATTTTGGCTGTAATCCTGCCTACAAACTTTTGTCTCAGATAACGTCATTTTAAAGTTAAAGACCCAATTATGGAATAATATTTATTAAAAAAAAGAGCAATTAAATCTCTTAATATTGAAAATATAATTAATTCTATAAAATATCACAATTTAATTAATTATTTATAAATTATTAATTAACATTTCCAGTTGATTTTAATTTTATTTAATTTCACATAAACTCTAAAAAATAAATTTTTTTTTCAAATTAAATATCTAATTAATTATATTTTAACAATAAAGAGATTTAATTGTCTGTTTTTATTTTAAATTCTAATTAGCCTCTTTTTTACTTTGACTTGGACGTTAGCTGAGACAAAGTTTATAGCTTCGATTACGGGCAAACCGCTTGTTCGATCAACATGAAATTTAATATTTAAGTTTTTATTCAAGAAACAAAGACATGGATTAAGTTTTGGCAATAATTTGTTAAGTGGAATTGGTACTTTATATGAAGTTCAAATCAAAAATCATCGAAATTTCAACTTTACTGGAATAAAATAATTATTTTTTCTCTCTTTTTAAGAACTATGCAGCCAAATCTACACACAATTTCTTTTCATTTTTCGAGTGTAAATATTATACAATTTTTTATTCTATTAAAGTTTTGTATAATTAGATGATTTCATTCATGGAGACGTATATACCTCAATTCTAACCGACCTAACGTTAACCAATGTTTTTATTTTGGGAAGGGATTTGCGTAGTGCCCTTTGAGCCCGAACTTCCCACCTTCTTACACCAATAAAGTACCACCCAAGGATTGATCGAAACGTTAAAAGATTTTGTTTTATTAATTATTAATAAAACAAAAAAAAAAGAGATGATATATCCTTCTTATTTTTTTTGTTCGATTTAGAAGGTCGTTAAAAGTCTCAAGGTGAACGATGATGATGATCCGTTAATTGGTTATTGGTTCAGTCGCTATTTGCGATTGTGCAACAACAGCAACCAACAACAAAACACAAAAACACTCCTCTTCACTTGGTGTAGCTATATATTGAGAAACAGGCGGCTCTATTTTTCATCAAATCTGTGTGTGTGTGTGTGTGTGTGTGTCGTGACCTCAGTCAAGTCATCATCAACGATGATCTCCTTCTTTGCCGCCGCCGCAGCCGCCGCCATGGACCAAATTCACTTTCACTAGGAGATGATATAAAAGCATCTCCAGCTATTAGAGTCTTCTCATTTTTGTTGGTGGCCTCGATCAAACGTTATGACCTAATTTGGTCGGCTGCTGCTTCATATATAATTAGAATTTCTCACTCAAAGGGCAGGATGTTGATCGTCTTTACAGGAACACCCCACGCTCGGAGGGTAACCTGGGGGGGGGGACGTTGTATTCACTTTCCGGCCAATATATTATATGTAATATATTATAAGAGGAAGCTATAATGATCGTAACTTAGCCCCCAATTTTTTTTTTATATATCTTTACGTTTCAGGTCATAACGACCCCAGAAATGCAAAAAAAAGTGTGATGTGTTTTTTTTGATTATATCTCTGAAACTATTCATCGGATTAGGATGAGGTTTGACAAATTTGTCGTCCTAAGTAGGCATAAGAAGGTATTAAAACTAGAAGTGAATCGATCCGTAGGAAGCGGTAAAAATGTGAGGTAAATTATTATCGCAAACCACAGTTTTCTCAGTTCCCTCTCAAACAAATATTTTGAAAACCTCTAATTTTGAAGAAAATTTTATGACAGTAGTTCGGAATTTATTAAAAAAAAAAAAAAAATTAAGATTTCAAACTTCGTTATTTCATAGAATATAACGAGATATAATTAAGCATTTAATTTGAACTTAGTTGTTTATTTTTTAGTCTCATATTATGTCAAAAAATGTATTTTTTCTAATCATGGCGAACATTGTGTAATGCACCGTGGACGCCTACTAGTTAGGCAGCCCAATTGACTCACCACTACATATGCCGTGTCTATGTGAGCTTAGCTGAGATTGGAGGGTTTCTTCAGCCTTTTATGATAGGTCGCAACCAAAGCCTTTTTATATCAAATAAATTTTATCTCAAGAAAGTTAAAAATAAAAATATAATATTTTTTTAAATGCTTTTGCTCCCTCGCTATTAGTTTAAGCGGGAAACTTTTGCAACTTGGTTCCCCTTTATACAGTATATTATAATATATTACATATTGGCGGGAAAGTAAAAATGTTATTAAATACAACGACACAACGTTTCGGTTACTAAATCTGCAGTTCATTGTTCTACCTGATGACACCTGCACAATTAGTCTGCAAACAAAATGACAGTTACTTGCCGGTGAGAAAGGCCTCGATCACAAGTCTGAAGAAATCAGTAATAATCAAAAACAGGCGGAAAAACGTTTTAAACTTCGCTAAAAACTCGGTATATATAAGAATAAATAAAAATTCCACCTTTCATAAATGGAGGAATCTGTGAAGAGGCTAAAAAAAATAAATAAATAAATATGGATCTGCTTAACTTGATATCCATCCCATAATGGGATTGAAAAGAAGTGTGTAGATTCGGCTGCATATCTTTGCAATTGAAGGAATTCTTCTCTAAATAGAAAGAAAAAATAACTATTTTATTCGAGTAAAGTTGAAATTTCGATGATTTTTGATTTGAACTTCATATAAAGTACCAATTCCACTTAAAAAATTATTGCCAAAACTTAATGATGTCTTTGTTTCTTGAATAAAAACTTAAATATTAAATTTCATGTTGATCGGACAAGCGGTTTGCCCGTATTCGTAGCTATAAACTTTGTCTCAGCTAACGTCCAATTCAAAGTAAAAAAAAGGGTAATTAGAATTTAAAATAAAAACAAACAATTAATTCTCTTAATTGTTAAAATATAATTAATTAGATATTTAATTTGAAAAAAAATTTATCTTTTAGAGTTTATGTGAAATTAAATAAAATTAAAATCAACTGGAAATGTTAATTAATAATTTATAAATAATTAATTAAATTGTGATATTTTATAGAATTAATTATATTTTCAATATTAAGAGATTTAATTGCTCTTTTTTTAAATAAATATTATTCCATAATTGGGTCTTTAACTTTGAAATAACGTTATCTGAGACAAAAGTTTGTAGGCAGGATTACAGCCAAACGGATTGTTG
>JAKCPI010023375.1:0-13120 GCA_023213315.1 Euborellia annulipes | reverse complement strand
GATTAGGTGAACTTTGAGTTTTTCTATTTTGATCAGGGTTTTTTTACGTCAAATACTCCATAATGCGACGGTCCTTAGAATAAAATTGAAAAGCATTTTTATTATTAAAATTTCAATAAATAGCAGAACTTCGGATAGGTACCCCGAGGCACCAGGTTGCCATCGGTATAATACAATTTAATATAATACTATAAAAGTAGTGAGGAAATCAAGGCCTATATCGCGTCTTTCATCAGGACAATGTGCTGTGTGCCTCGAACTTAGAGGTGCACCAACTACCAATATATTATAAGTCAAAAGTTGCCAAGGCAAACTGCACATTGTCCAGATGAAGGTCGGAATATCGGCCGAAACGTCGATAAGTGTATGAAATAAAGGAAAGAAATATATTTTTCCTTTTCTGCTTTCGGCTGCTTTGGTCTCCTCGCTACTCATTATACATTCAGCCACAGCTCCTGAAATTAAAATCTATATACTCCTAGATGGCCTCAGTAGCCGAATGGGAAAATAAAAAAAATTCAAAATGAAATAGGAATATCTTAAAGAAAATCATTTCTTTTCTTAGATGCAGTAATTTTCTTAATTCAGAATTAATTCGTATCTTCCTTCTAATATAAGATTTTATATTTAAACTTTTTTCTTTCTTTAAAGAGAGGTATCTATTATATATTGTTTCTTGTTGCAGGTAAGTACCATGCACCAAGAAGTAAATTGAATTCTGTCAAGAATTGGATTAGCTGATCAGCATGCCTGCTGCGGGTAACGACTCCTTGCAGCCAAAGGCAGCAGAGGTTCTTCAGCCGTCCACGGTTAGAGCTCTATATCACTAACATACTGGATCAAATTCATTTTCCCAATTAATAAGAAAACATTCCAAATAGATGAACATAAAAACCACTTCCAGGTTCATATTGTTGAAAGACAGCATGAATCAAAGATTTAATTTCACTTTCGCACTAACTTCTTAAAAAGATTTTACAAAATGATAAAAAAAAAAAAAACGTTTTACATTTGTATATATTAAAGAGCTCAAATTGAGTGTCGGAAAGTTCAAGTTAGTGAAAAACTTGGAAAACTTATTTATTTCATATATTTAACTTTTAATGGAATAAAGAAAACAGAGAAAAAAAAGGATTTTATTGTAAAGAAACTCTTAATCAAAAAAATTTGTCTATATATGCTAGTACAAAATAATTCTTTCCTTTTCCCTAAGCTTATACTGTATATATATAAATTTATATATAAAACAATATTACATAGTTTACTATCAATCTTTAAAATTGTTTGAGAAGAAAAAAAATTACATCACATTTTTAGACAGAAAATTTACATATTAAACTCTTGAAATATTTTAGATAAAGGAGTCATTAGTAAAGAAAGAACAATATAGCAGTTGTTGGGGGAGAGCCTAAGGCCCTTCAATGACGTCATCAGCCCCCGGAATGGTTTTATTTTCAACTCAAAGCTCTCATCATCATCAGCATCAGCTTCATCTCATGGATAGTAGATTTTCCATTTTGGTTAGCCATCTGAGGCCGATTTTATAGCACGGCCATGCCATAACTTGAACTTCATCAAATGTGCTGAGTTTGAAAGGAAATTTTTTAAATTTGTTTTTTAAATATATCACACTCTCATCTTACTTTGTGATAATCATATAAATAATATTAAAATTAGTCATTCATATTTTTAGCATTGAAAATAAACATATATACTGTGTTTCCTTTCTTGTCCTAAAAAAAAAAAAAATTGTATTAGTCTAGGCATTTATGGAAGCTTAAAGTTTATTCTTTATATTTATTGATATTTACCTGACGTTAAAATTTAAAATCAACAAATGGGTGTTAAAAAGTAATGTAAAACCAATCAGCGTTAAAAAAATCCTATTCTCTAAACAAAGTTTTAACAGCGACGTTAACATGTTGCTTTGATTTTAAAGCTATCAAAATCATAACCTTACTTTTTAAGTAAAGGACGCCATTTTTATTTTAAATACGACGTTGAAATATTAAAGGCCCCACCTAGACATGGCATTAATTTTTAACACTATTTACTAAATGTTAACGCTTTGGCATACTCTAATATAGAGCGCTAGCGGCTGACTTCCTCTCCCTGTGTTTAAGTGCCTATCAGGGCGCTGATTGGCCAGAATAAAAGGAGGTTGAGTCAAAGAGGGAAATTTAAAACCAAGTCAGAGAGGGAAATTTAAAATTTCCAAACAGTGAGCAAGAATAAATTTTATACATTTGCTCGCCGAAGGCTAGCAAGGGGGTCCAGGGGAAGAAATCCCCTGGCAAGCGGAAAAGGACGCGGAAGCCAAAATAGAAGAAGCGATTAGTTAAATAATTTTCGAGATCTACATTTATTTGAAAAAGATATTAATATTAAATGAATAACCTCGATGGCTGGAGATCCAGGGGTCGATTCCTGGAAGCCATGGGATATGAGAGATGAACAAAAAATATACAAAATTGTTAAATAAAAAAAGAGATAGAATAAAAGAAAATTAGCAAACACGTAGGTATATATTCACATTTAATAAATATTTAGACCCTGGCCTATTTTTCCAAATTAGTCAGTTTCCACGCCTTTTTCCCAAATTAATTAGTATCCAATGTAATTCAGAAATTTTTTCATCGCTTGAAACGGGAAGCGAACCTCTGGCCCTTAGCTCAAGAGGTGAATGTTCTACCATTGTGCTACGCCCCAAGTACATATTTTCGTTTAATAAATTAGTAGTTAAAATAATTTTTTCGTGGTTCTCTAGTAGAATGGTTAATTCAGTAATATTAATAGGATAGAATGAAAAACAAATATCTTTTCCCATACAATAATTCAAAATTTTCATTATAATTGAATAATAAAAATCATTCAGTGAAGTAGAGATTTTAGAGTGTCCAGGGACGTTGCCCACCTTCGGCTAGTTATTATATAATTTTCTCCTTGGCTCTTCTTCCACCAAAGCCCTCTTCTTTCGCTTGTTAAATTAATTAAATAACTTTAATAAAAGTCTACATTAAAATTTAATTTCCTCCAAAAGTAATGAATAAATAAGTACCAGAGCGAAGGAATAAGGGTCTAATCAACCAAACTTTACGTCTTCTGGCTTAAAAGGAGTTTTTAAATGGTATCTAAAAAAATTTTTTTTTGTATTAGCATAATAATAATGAATTCTTAATGAGATTATCCAATTGACAATTTTCCTGTTAAAAAGGGTTATTTATTCTAAACAAAGCAAAATTATATAAATATCCATTATTCTAAAAAAACAATAGGCAATCAAGAGTCCGTTCTTGTCGCACCCTTGGAAATCTTAACACAGCCCCTCCTTTCCTCAAAAATGACGTAAATTTAATTTATTTCGCTATAAGTCAAGAATATACAATTATCTTTTTACTTGAATTTATTTTTTTAAGAGTAGATGTAATAGTATGTTACGTAAATTTAAATCTCACGGCTTGCGAGGGAATATTTTTGTTTTTAAATAATTCATTTTAAAAATTTATGTTGGAACAATATGGGAATTTACTTAACGTAACTAAATATAGAATATATTTTCCCCATCCAACTCCATTTGCTCCACTCCAAATGTAAGCCACGTGCGTTTTCATTGTTTACGAGGACCGGCTGGTGTCTAATTTAGATGACACCACCGTATCTAATTCCCCTGGCCCCAAAATATATCTTTGCATTTGTATTTAAATATTAATTGAAAATTTGTTTTTTATTCTTTTTTTTTTTGAATTCAGAACTTTTAATATTTAAAGATGATTGATTAAAGTGTAAACAAGGACTCTGACTCGGAGACTACGAATGAAAGGTTTTCGAACGTCAAGAACATAGGCGTAGCCACGGGGGGGGGGGATTTGGGGGTTCAAACCCCCCCCCTCCATTGGACCCAAGCCGTGACTAGATGTGCAAATTGAATAAATATATAAAGAAAAAACTTTAGCTGCATTTCTCATTTGATGATACCCTTCTATTAATATAGGTACAGTCAGTTTCAATATTATCCGCCACTCCTAGGGATTAGAACCGTGAAGTTAGACAACCAGAGCGCTTAGCTGACGTAATTGTTGTCTCAAAAATTAGTATTTGCACTGCAATATTAAAAAAAGTTTATTTATTTTCTAAGCACTCTGGTTATCTAACTTCACGGCTCTATTCTCTAAGGGTGCGGGGAATATTTAAACTGACTGTACATCACAGCTATACAAATGCGTTTTATGTTAATTTATATTCAATTTTGACTTGACGTGTAAACAATACTCTCAAAAAAAGGTAAAAATAAAAAATTAAATTAAAAGAAAAATTTTAATCTCTCTCCTTTCCATTTAACGATATCAAGGTCCATCCATCCTTGTTTTTAACTAAATTATTGTGTATTTATTTGAAGAATTACGAGATGATTTTAATGACTTCATGAATAAACAGAATAATAATAAATTCATGAAAAAGTAAAATTGTGATTCGATAATTCAAAAGATAATACAACAAACAAACAAACAAACATACGAGTAATAAATGGATAAAATAATCTGATTGCAGTACAATACTTATTGTATTATTTTACTCGATGTTTTTTTCTCCCAATTCACCTCCCCACTTTTCCGATAAACGTGCGACCATTAAATGGATATTGACTGTCCATACAGCATCCAATCTGTCACACCGATTGTGTTGTTTTTTAATAAATTATTCCCGGTACGATGAAAGAAAAAAGTAAAGCAAAAAAAAGTTAAGTTCTAAACAATTTGAATTTGTGACCTGACCAAACAGATAATCCTTCGGCTTCACGGCTCAAAGACTCGTAACAACAACAACAACAACAACATCAACAACAAAGTCTATGGCGATTTAAAATTGGCAAAACGTTGATAACGTTGGATTATTTTATTTTCAATTTTTTCGCTTGCCTTCTTTTTTTTCCTCCTCTTTTTCTCTGTTTGTTTGCCTTTCGGCTTATCTCTTTCCATTTTTAATTAACGCATTATCCTTTGTGCTATTTGCTTTATCCGCATGTGTTTTTTACACGGTTTTTTTTTATCCTTCCCTCGACCCCCAAGCAAGCAAGCAAACGCCAATTAACATTGATCAGCGAATATTCTGCCCTTTTGGGTTGGTCCATCCCTTGCCTGAGTGGATTTCGCTATAAAATTTCATTCTCCCCCAACTTTTTTTTTTTTTTTTGCCGGGGACTTATCTCAGCTAAAGTAATCACATCATTTAAAGAAATTCCCATTAAAAATTCTTTAAATAATCCAAGGCTTTTATTTAAAGATAATTGGCAAACTTTCAAAAACTTTCTTTTCTTTCTTTCTTTTCTTCTATAAAATCAAAATTAATTTAAATAAAACTCAAGTTTTTAGCTAATAATCAAATATATATTTTTTTTTAATGAAGAATCAGGTAGAATTTTCATTAATGAGTAGAAATCTGAATAATAAAAGTAAATGTTAGAGCTTCTTATTTAAATATAAGCTTAATTTAAAGAATTCTTGGGTGAAAATGAATGCAGTTCTACCTGGCTGGCAGTTTCTTTGTTAATTATGTTATGACCCACGGGCCAAATTACTAGCAATAAGATCAATATTCTTCTTCTTCTATCTTGGCCTTATCCCTATGTGGTGTGGGCAAAATTAATTTATAAAGAAAGAAAAAGCAAGCAAGTCAATATAATTTCAATAATTTTTTGCGCTCTGGTCACTAAACGAAGCAACTTGTCCTACCTATCCCCCCCAAAACCCTCTATAAATATTTGATTTTTATAGGTAGGATAAAATCGTACTAGTTACAATACAAAAGAATGTGTTGTAATAGGCTTAATGCATATATAGGCCACAACATTTCAGTTCCCTAGTTCTTTGTGAAGTGTTTTAAAATGAATCAAAAGAAACAAAAAAGAAATAGAGAAAAAAACAAAGCAAATTAAATAAAAGTTAAATCTGACAAAATTTCACTGAATAAGTACTCCTTTTTTTTTTTTTTTTTTTAAGAAAGCTCGGGGAACTCATGATCCCCAACCACGTACTCACTAAAGTGAGCCCCTGAGTGTAATAAGATCAATAATAATGATCTTATTAAATATATATAGACTTCAAAATGAAGAAATACAATTAGGATGGAATTTGAAAAATATTCCAAGAAACAGTGGCATCATTTGGGGGTGGGCGGCAGGGAGGCATTTCCTCCCCCCCCCCCAAGGGATCTGATAAAGAAGATAAAATAACCAAAAGATACCGGTATACTATGGAAAATTTATAAAATATATTTTTTATGTAATTTTAATTTTAACGATCGAAAGAAAAATTAAGTCAGCCTATCACTTGTTGGTAAAGGGAGAATATTGACATGAACGAGGTGACAAATTGAAGCCTTAACTCGGGTAACTCGCAATCCCCATGATTATAAGAGGAGATTTCTGAGTAAAACCATGAAATCGTTTATTTAAGGTTTTTTTTTCAATATTGGTCTCCAATTAGTCTCCGCTCCTATATATTTCAATTGATTGGTAGCCAATTCAATTGAAATAAATTTTTGACCCCTAAGATGGGACGCAAACCCTAGCCCAAAATAAATGTTTATGAAAATTATTACCCTAAGAGAATAAATTTTTTTTTCTTTGCATGAATCTATATTTATTATTAAATTCTCTAGTCTTTTCCTCTTTACTAATTAATTTGAAGAACTTCTTAATTGTTTATTATTATAGAGGAATGTGGCACGACGATCGAATTAAACATTAATTGCGGTACACACATTGCCCTTGGGGGTTGCTAACTTATGCGTGGCCAAATGCAGAGAATGTGGCGTACTTTAGGGCATGCATTTCCGGGGCAGGCATTGTAAATCAATTACCCATGCTGGTGGCATGTCTAGGTGCATGGCGGAGGTGTAATTAACGGGGATGTAATTCGCCCTGGAGCATTAACTACGCTCAGGGGGTAATTGCCAATTGGTGGATGGCGCCTCTGATAATCACATTACTCTTCACTCCGGGGCAACTCTCTCTGACTCTGACTCTGACGTTTTTTTTTTTTTTTTTTTTTTTTTTTTCATAATAGAATTAGTAGCAGAAAGAGTAGTACTAGTGTAGGCCTTCTACTTTGAACGGATACTATCTTAAGTTGCTTAAATTTTAATAAATATTTTGAGTAATTTAAGTTTAAGAAGAGCTTTAATAGGAGAATTAAATTCAAGTATGTTACATAAGGTTTTTTGTTTCAATGATTTATTTATTTAACATTAACAGTGTCATCATCAGAAGTGAGTACAGTACTGTATGTAACTCACTTCTGATGATGACACTTGTGTCGAAATGCGTATAAAGTGTTAATGTTAAATAAATAAATCATTGAAACAAAAAACCTTATGTATCTTACTTGATTTAATTCTCCTATTAAAGTATAATGTTTCAACTAGAGCCAACGGTTACCGGTTTAAAATTAATTTAAGAAGAGATAAAAAAAGGCAGGCCAATTAAAAAAAAATATCTTAGTAAAAAAGAACAAAAAATTTTCTGAGTTTCAAAAATAAACTCCTCTATTTAACCATTTTTGGGCCTTGTTGTAGAAATTATGTTAGTTCATGTTCGGTTTCTTAAGAAATTTACCCAAATGAAAAATTCATTAGTGCTATTAGAATCCAGTCGCAAGCAATAAAATTTAAAAACATTACAATCCAATTGAAACACCCGTAAATTGAGATGTGGTCTAAATGGCCATAGTTGCTGAAAACGACCTTAAAAAATTTTAAACATTGATTTGGTAGAATTAACACCTGACCAAGACCAATCGACGAGTAAACTTCACATTATAATCGATTAAAAACTTTTTTTTTATTTTAGAAAAATTATTAGATATATTTTATAGAAGAAAAAACAAAAGAGATCTTTCAGCGATCCTTTGTTTTTGCCCAAATAGAAAAAATCTGGTGTGACTGGCGCACAGCACACAACTTTCTCTTACCCTTCGGTAAGAGAAAGTTGTGCACCGTGCTGGTCACACCAGATTTTTTGTTCGAGAAATATTTAGTTTCCGATAGCACTTTAGTTTCAAACTTGCATTTTAAATGTTGACTGCTTGAAATAAACTATGGTTATTTTTCAAAATTTTAATCTCATATTTAGACATTTTATACACAATATAGAATCGTAAATAAATACAAAATTTCATAAGAATTGGAAAAAAAATTTTAAATGCGTAAAAAGTTCCAAAGGGGACCCCTTTTGAATCGAAATTAACATACAAATCCCTATAGGAAATTAACATTAGGCCTATGAGAGAAGGCGGAGAGACAGGCGATAATGTTTGCAAGTGAGAGAGAGAGATATATATATGTTTTCTCCTAAGCAATTAAAGACACAAATAAAATAAAAAATAAATGGGAATTTAAATAATAATTGATTTTATAATCTAATAAAAAGAAAAGATTTAAATTCCGTTACCATGGCAACCATTTCTATCTTTCCTATGAAGAACAAGAGTAAAGTGGTCTTCAGAAGATTTCAACGGCAAAATGAGAATATACATTTTAAAAGAGCATCTAAAAAATAGTTCATTTATGAATTTTAAAAAAAATTATTAGAGGGAATTTTGAGAAAATCGAAAAAAACTGAAAAGAGTACATCAGTAAAGTACTAGTACTTTTTGGCCGATTTTTTCAAAACTTATTTTGAGATTCTTCAAAGTACCTAATAAATATAAAATTTCAATCCTAGCTCAACTCCTTCATCTAAAAATCTTCCACACACACAACAACACACACACAACAAAACAGACCAATTCGGGACCCACTTTTTTGACTCAGGGGACCTCAAAACATGTATACCATCAAAATCTCGACATCGAATTTTTACATGATCCAATACTCTCTCTCATATATTTATATATAAGAAAAGAAAATCATCAATCTACAATCTAGTGAACCTGGAGCAAATATTTTAAAAATTTATTAGTGAGATAAGTCATAAGTCATTTAAGTTGCATATTTTCTAGACAAATTTATTTGTGTTTTCACTAAATAAAGCCAACTTCCAGAATCGTAACGTAGACAGAAACGTTTTTTTGAGGTGATATCCCCCGCCCCAAATGAATAATAAAATATTTTGTATTTATTGATTTATAAAGGTGGGGTGGACCAACACATTTGTTAAATATATCTAATTAGTCAAGTCCGAATCGAGGTATATTAAATAAATAAAATAAACTATTTTATCAAAAGTTTTTAAATTTCGGGGAGGGGGAAGGGAGGGAGGCTTGAATTTCCATTTCTCCCTCGCTACGGTTCTGATTGAAATCTAAATAAATAAACTATAGACAAAATATATTTAGATAGAACAGTCTACTTTACATTCATGTCATGTCCATTCAAATAGGCCTAATTATATTTAGGAATGCATATATTTATAATAGGATTTTTTGAAGATAATATAATTATACCCCGTGCTAACTGCATTGCATGCATAGTGGGTGTCGGTTTAATTTTGAAAATATCCTAAAAATAAAATCACGGTCTTGACAGGATCGAAACAGCGTTTATTTTCGGATGGGTCGGTTTTTTTTTCAATTAGCTGCCTCTTGATTGGAGGGCTGCAAATAGCGGCACGAAGGGATGTTTGCAAGCGTTCAAGTGGAGAGGTGATTTCGTTAGTTTTAATTAACGTCTGACACCCCGGGCGTTTGATTTTCGGTTGGTTCAGAATCTAATCTGCCATGGAGACAAGCGAAATTTGTAATTACTTTTAAGAATTGTAGATAGAATTATAACAAAAAAAAAAAAAAATGAAAAAAAAACCAATGATTGATTAGTCCCCTGGCTATTATTATATCAACTGAATGACATCATCTTCCTACTCATTGGAGATTGGAGAAAGGGAAGGTAATAGCTAATATTTTTCTAATGAAATTTAATTGAAATATCGTTGTTCTTCACTGATTCAGTCACTCTTACAAAGAGTAGTGGGTTTTATTTTTATTAATATTAGACTATTAATAGGGTCCGACCGAAACAAGATTTTCAGCCGAAACCGAATATTCGGCCTCAACCTTAGTTTCGGCCGAAACCGTAACCGAAACAGAAACTTGATTTCCTATAAAAAAAATTTATATTTTTTTTTTTGAAATTTTTTTTCCCCTCCGTGAAAATCATTTTACCTTTTTTTTAGGGAGACAAAAAATTTTCTCCTTAAGTGCAAATCATTTGACCTTTTTTTTTAAGACTCAAGTTTCGGCTACTTTTTGGCCGAAACCGAAACCATGATTTTTGGCCGAAACTGGCCGAAACCGAAACCGAATATTCGGTCGGTTCCTAATTATTATTAATATTATAAAATTGCATAAATTTTTTAATCAAAATTTCCTTTAGTTGTATCGAAAACAAGTTAATCAGAAATATAATAACTTTGGCTATCAATTCAAATTCAATTAAAAACTTCTAAATAGAAAAAAAATCTGGTGTGACTGATCGCACAGCACTTATTTCTCTTACCTTCGGTAATCGAAAGTTGTGTTCTGTGCTTGTCACACCAAATTTTTCGTGTCGACATATATTTAGTTTCCGACAGTACGGTACATTCGATTTTCAAGATGTAATTTTCTATGGAGTACAAGAGTAAAGTGGTCTTCAGAAGAATGACAAAATGAGAAGATACATTTTAAAGAGAATCTAAAAAATAATTGATTTTTGAATTTAAAAAAAAAATCGTTGGAGCGAATTTTGAGAAAAAAACTGAAAAAGTGCATCAGTAAAGTACTAGTACTCTTTGGTCGATTTTGTTCAAAAGCTTCGTGTCACGCCCCATGGGAGTGCCTAACTTAAATATAAAATTTCAACCTTCTGGCTCTTTCCGTTCTTGAGAAATTTTGTTCACAGACACACAGACAGACAGACCATGTCGCGAAAACTTTTTTGGATTCAGAGGACCTCAAAACGTGTATATTCATCAAAATCTCGACATCGAATGTTTGACATGAACCCTTTCTCTATATATTTTAACATATATAGAGGTAAGAGAAAGTAAAATGAGTGATAATCTTTCGCTTCTCATGACAAAATCATATAAATAAATGTTGAAAAGGTCTTTAACACAACAAGTAAGGGAGAGTCTTAAAACTTTTGGAAGGAAGTTCTTTTTCGCGGCTTATGATAGGGTGAATTGGCAAAAAGTAGCAGTAACAAAAATGCGTTCCAGCGCCGGAGCGCCGGCAAAGGAAGGCGAGGCTAGCCGAAGACTTGGCGAGGCCACGCCTCCCCCCTCCCCACCAGCTCTAGAGAATTCTCTTTCTCTCTATCTCTTTTTATATTATTTTAAAAATAAATAATTATTTTCTTTTTAAAATAATATTCATATTAAACTATATTCGCAGTTGAAGAAATGGCAAGAGAAACTTCGATCCTGGCGGGGGTCCCACGTCACCACACGTTTTCTTTTTTTTTTAATTAATTTTGAATATATGATATAAGTTAAACATATTGTATATTTTCCATCCCTTTTGTAATTTTATTAAGAGATAACTTTGGTGAGTCATAATAATAATTTTGCTTGTTTGATTTTTCGGCTAACTCAATTATCCATACAATGCATTTGTCTTGGAATCCGTCAAGGCCGGATCACAAAGCCATCCAGGTTCGCGCTAGTTATCCTAGTTATGCTAGTTATGGGCGCATCTGTAACACACAGAGCGAGGACTAATCGAGTTATATCGTTGACGAGAGCGGCCTAATTGAGTCCCTTGCGGCGTTCCCTCAATACGACTAATGAATGGCAAACACAATAAAAGTGGACAGCAACGCTCTTAATGCACCCTCTTCTGTTTTGTTTCCTAACATTTTAATTAAAATATTCACCATTAAGAGGAAATAACCACGAGATATGAAAATATATATATATTTTTTTTTGTGTTTGAGGGAATTTTTTTTTCGGAAATGAATTTATTTAAATAAAAGTTCATCCATGTTGAACAAATAACATGATTCTATAGCGAGCTTGCATAAATGCATGAATAAATATTCCGAAATGTATGTGTATAATACTTACTCTAAGCAGGGAGGTAATTTTTTTTCTTATGTTTATTCGCATAAACTAATATTAGTTTATGATTTTAAATTCGAATATAAGATTATAATTAAATTTTTCTGAATAAAAAATTTCTTTGCAATTTTATTAAAATTATAGCTAGAATGAGTAAAAATTTATCTTTCTCTGTTATTTTCTTGTGGGATCCGTAAATTACTTTCTAGTATAAGAAATAAATATACATATAAAGCAGGGGCGGAGAGGAGGCCCGAACTCAAAAATTTATATATAGATTTAGAAAATTTCGGGGGGGGGGGGGGCCCTTCGCCCCTCCCCCTCCTTATATACGCCCCTGAGAAAGTAATGTAATCGTAAAAAAAATCGATGACATTGATAATTATCGACGTTTCATGCCTCCAAAAAAATCATTTTTGGAATTATTTGTGGGTGGGTGTGTGAACACGATTACTTAACAATGCTAGCAGCCATATCTCTTACAATGAATTTTAAAAAAAATTATTATTTTGACACCTAAAAACAAGACAAATAGACTGAGTAAAAAACATAGGTTTTAAAAAGCTATATAAAAGCTAAAGGTATATACTTCTTACACTAAAATTGTACAAATAGATTCGTAGTCAACTTTTTGAGTAAATACGTTATCTGGAAGTAGTACTTTAACTAATAAGTTTTTTCAAAAATTTTGAAATTTTTAATGTATTTATCATGTTATGATAAATTACACTATATAAAAAAAAAACTTTATTCTTTCACATTTTTTCAAATATTGTACAATTTTTGAGATAATAAACTAAAACAAGAACCTTCCCGCTTAGTTTGAAAAAGAAAAAAATTTTATAGACTTCTATGATTGAGATAGTTTAATTAATATTTTGCAAATATATTACAGTATATTGTATTCAAGACAGGGTCGAATGGCCAAAACGCCAAAAGGCCGAGAAAAACAAAAACAGAAAAAAAAACAAGGATCCAACAAGTATGTAAATATAACAAATTTGTTAATTCCAAAAATGGTTATAAGAAAAAGTCATTCCAGAATTTTTTAAAATAACACGACCGAGGGAAAAATAAAATTAGCACTTA
>JAKCPI010023374.1:0-43179 GCA_023213315.1 Euborellia annulipes | reverse complement strand
AATCCCACAATAATTGACTAAAAAGGGCTGTAATTAAATAAAATAGGAAAGAGTTTCTCCATGTCTAGAGAATCTTTGTCCAATATTCGAGAATGCATTCATTTCATTCAAAGAATTGGTATAAAATTTGGTCCGGTGTTGTAGACAAACGTGCTATTAATTAGGCTGAACGCACACTAATTGAGCAAAAATATTTTCGGACAAAACATTTTTGACTAATCATGCTAAAACTATTTTTTTAATGTTTTTCTATGGGGCAACCTACACCGAGAGGCAAAACACAATTGAGCATGATTCGACATCATTGAATAAAATGTTTTGCCATTGAGCGTTGGCAATGCGCAAAACGTTTTGTTCGAAAATGTTTTTGCTCAATTGCTCAAGTGTGTGTGTGTTTTTTTTTTTTTTAAATACCTTTTCGGCTACAGAGGCCATTTAGGAGTGATAAATTTATTTATTTAATTGAAAATACATAGTATCGATGGCTACCGGGGGCGTTTCCACACGCTGATTGCCGGGGTCACCAATCCTGAGCTTTCGCCGTGCTTGGAATCACTTAACCGCAGCTTGATTGTGGTGACTGTTGCTTTTCTCAGTTGCCAGGTCCCCAGGCACTTAAAAATTTGATTTATATTTATATTCTGGCAAACAATGCGCCTTTAAATTACCGAAATTAAGAAAAAAAATGTGTGCAGTGCGCCAATCCTCCCAGATTACCCACCCCCCCCCCCGAGAAACACCTCTGGATCCGCCACTGCCTGTAAGGCCTTTTGCCCAGCACTACACCACTAATGACCAAGCCCGAGAGCCCTATTCAATTGGATATATATAGGCCTAATTCATTTTATACCTGGTGTTGGTTGTATTGTTAATCAAATAACAGGCCGCCAACAAAAAAAAGCATTCCATTCTTTATGTACTTGGAAAAATGCGAATTTATGATAATCCTTAAACATTCCAATTTTTTTTATTACCTCTTAGGCCTTGAATTTGATTCTAAAAGCGTGAAAATTCCCACTTTGTTATGGGTCTCTAATTTTCTCCTCATTTTGAATCCATTTAATTAGTAGATGACATTTGTTAATGAATCCTTTTATTTTTTTTTTTATTACGCCTTCATTTGTTTCAAGTGCCTATTCATAATTAAATTTGAGAATGTTGTTGGTGGCAAATAATAATAATAACTTAATTCATTATTCCCTCTTTTCAATCTCGCTCCGTTGGTGAAGTTAAATGGTTTAACTCTCACAACTGGCACAATGGAATTGTTGTCTTCGTATTTCACACCAGGCATTTAACTAGAAATGTGAAAATAAGGAGATTATCTAAATTTCTTTTGGAGAAAAATATTATTATAATATATTCAATAAAGAATTCTAATAGTTAAATCAAAAAAATATAATTAATTTTTAGATCGTAGTTTTCAAAGTGGATATTAAGTTACTAAAAGCCAAAGGTCAAAGTTCGCAACCCTTTCCAGGCGAGGAATTATTTCAATTGAATTCGATACCAATCAATAGGAAAATGATGTAAATGGCCTCAGATGCCGAAAAGACCTTAAACAAATAAAAAAAGTTTTTTTTACTTTCTCTTACCTATGTATATATGTAATAATATAGAGAGGGAAAGTATTGGATTCATGTCAAAAATTCGATGTCGAGATTTTGATGGATCTTCACGTTTTGAGGTCCCCTGAATCCAAAAAAGTGGTTTTCGCGACATGGTCTGTATGTGGTCTGTGAACAAAATATCTCAAGAACGAAAAGAGTTAGGAGGTTGAAATTTTATATTTAAGTTAGGCACCCCCATGGGACGTGACACGAAGCTTTTGAACAAAATCGGCCAGAGAGTACTTGTACTTTACTGATGCACTTTTTCAGTTTTTTTCTATTTTCTCAAAATTTGCTCCAACGATTTCGGTTAAAATTCAAAAATCAATTATTTTTTAGATTCTCTTTAAAATGTATATTCTCACTTTATTATTGAAATCTTTCGAAGACCACTTTACTCTTGTATTTCATAGAAAAGATAGGAGAAATGGCTGCCATGGTAACAAAATATAAATATTTTCACATATAAATTTTACATCTTGAAAATCGAATGTATAGTGCTGTCGGAAACTAAACACATGTCGACACAAAAGATCTGGTGTGAAAAGCACAGTACACAACTTTTGATTACCGAAGGTAAGAGAAAGTTGTGTGCTGTGCGCCAGTCACACCAGATTAAATAAGTTATTATAGTGCAGGAGCCAGAGAAGAGTTCAAAAATGTGTTTTGAACTTTTTTTGGGAGGTGGTTTGTCGAATTCGGCATCCCCTTCCCCCGTCCTAATGAATTCATTTTAAAGATTATAAAATATTTTATTATATAATATCTAATAACATTTAAAATTTCTATTTGTTGGAATTTCGGGCTGTGGGAAATTCTTTAGCTAAGGCCCTGGGAGGAGGCTTTACAAATTTTTTATTCTAAAGTCCTTTGTCTCGACGATTTCTGAAATTTTTTTTTTTTTTTTTTTTTTTTAATAAATTTTATAATCAATCTTCTTTTGATCTTATCCTAAATATTCTACGACCTTCCTTCAAGAAAGAAAATAAAAAAATACCCTACTCGAAAAACGAGAAAGGTGAAGCTCGCCTTGTTAGGTATCGCAGCTAGTTAGACCTATATAAAATTTCGTATTAAAAAATTCAATAATTTATTTATTAAGATAATTCACATACAGAGATCATGGGCATATTTGAAATCAAAACTGAACATTTATAACGATAAGTGTTACAAATGAATAAAAAAAAAAAGAAATTTGATGGTAGGTGACAAAAATAATCTAGTGTGAATTGGAAACGAGCTGTCTTCTCGTTTATTCTACTTTCCTTGATTCGTTTTCTTCCTTATTCCAGTACACGATTTCCTTAAGGGAAATTTTCGGCCTCTCATCTCTTGTCGCCTCGTCGATTAAGATGTCGATCAGAGAAAGGAAGCAATGATTGACGAGGATACTCTGAAATTATTAATATTTCAGATAAAATAAGACAACTCAATGGGAATGAGGTGGCGGTCATTTTCCACTCCTTTTAGGGGACTGCGAATTTACTGCTTCAAAATTTATGAATTAATTAAAACTAAGAAAAAGTTTAAATTTTATATTGCCTGGCAGAGTTTGAATTTATAATTATCGAGGCAATAAAATAATTTCAAGAAAGGGCGCAGTAGAGTAAAGTAGAATAAGTCATGGTCATATTCGATTTCAATATCAATTTAAAAAGTATTTTGGAGTTAACGAAAGTATTAATAAACAATAAGTCAGTCTGTTTTATAAAACTTCCCCCTCCACATCTCCATCACCAATGGGGTTGTTGTACTCAGGATCTTTATAACTTTCAGGTTAGTTTCAAAATCCTGCCAGCATAAATTTGTCAATTAGGAGTCATAAAAAAAAAAAAAGAAAACATCGACCAACATCTTTATCATATCAGAAATCTCAAGAAATATTTTGTATCTTTTGTTGTTGTTTTTTTTTTTTAATTTGTTCATAATCTTTTTGGGATCTGGGCCCATTTAGATCCTGTCCCTTTGATTGGTATCCAATCAATTGAAAGAAACTTTGTTGCGTCGGAGACGGGATCGAACCGTCGATCTTTGCACCAAAATTTTTGTTGTTGAAACAAGTTTCATTATTTGCAAGGGAATCTTCTTCTGTCCTCCCTTTTCCCCGATGCGGGGTCGCGGACCTCCTATTTCCCTCCTACCCCTATCAGCGTTTTTGCGACCGGAATAAATAGGAGGCGGCCCGTCTACGTTCTGACGCCTGTTGAAAAGAGGAAGGAAGAGACAGACATACAAATAACTGAAGGCTCTGTCAAAGCTCGGGCGCTCGGGGTCGCCATCCACGTACCCAGAAGGGTTCTCCTGAGCGAATTGCAAGGGAATGCAAAAACAATTTTAAAACACAAAGGGTTTCTCTATAAAACATACATCTCAAGGCTTACGATTTCGCCCTGAAGATTGCAAGTCAGTGGCCGAAACGTCAGCCTGGACCGCACAATAAAAGAAATAATTTTGGATGCATATGACTTGGAATATTTTTTTGACTCCGCTTAATAATATTTCTAGCCACAAAGACATACCTCACAATACATCTCAAGTTAAGCAAATTGAAATTTTATGGATATATTCAAAGCAAAGAGGCTATTTCAAGTTTGGTTTTAAAAGGCTCTATGAGTTTTCCTGGATTTTAATACTTTTTTACATGACAATGTCCTTGAAGACCAAAAACTAATTTTCTATAATGAACTCGTTATCTAAGAGAAAATTGTTGTGTATGAATTGAGATTTTAATAAAAAAAAATCAACTTGATATTTAACGAGTATTCTTTAATGAAAAAAATACTGATTATCAAAATTTTATTTTATATTTAAATAGTAATAGAAAAAATATTTTTACTTCTCTTTTATATATTCCAGATTATTTGCAAAACAATGTTAATTGGCTCGGTTGTTAGATAACAAATAAGATGTTATAAGGAAAGTAGCAGGAGCAGCCCATAAACAAGAAATGAAGACGTTCCGGGTTCTTTCAACATTGTTTAGGTAACTAGTTTTGTCACAAAATAATTACAACGTAAGTAGATTACTTTTTAATATTTATTTTATTACTAAAATCTAATTAACATCTCATAGCTTAAAAACGAGTTACAATTTTTTTAGCGATACGATTCCTGGAAAAAAAAAACAATAGGTCTAATTGAATTCAAATTTTCTGATTTTTATCTAAGATTCAACAAAAAGTTTTTTACTTTTGCAAAATATCATGGTAGAGAAAGAATCGAAGAGAGAGTTCTTTAAAATGGCGTCCAATTGAATTAAATAAAATGAGAAGTTAAGAAAAAAAGTATTTCAATCAAAATTTAGCGTAAAGAAGAAAGAATCCTGCCTGTAGTCATTAAATCATCTCTCATAAGCGATTTAATAAAACAAAAGTGAAATTATTAGTTGCCATTTTTTTTTAGTTAAAAGTACATTCTTTTTTTTTCTTTCTAATGATGAAACATACTAAGTATGTTATCCAAGTGAATTTTCATTTTCTTGCGAGTTTAATTAATGAGTTATTCAGGCTTAAAAAAAAAAAAGTTTCAAAATAAGATATGATCACATGAATTATGGGAAAATTAAATCAAAGCCAACAACGAAAGTATGTAGAAAGAAAAAAAATATTGAGTTGTTTAAAGAAATTTCAACACTATCAAGAATAAGATCAGTTTCGTTGTTTTTTTTTTTTTGTTTTTTTTTTAATATAAAATTCTTTACTTGGGTCTCCAAAGATAAACAATTCACATGTTTTTCTAGATCTGATTTATTTATTAACTAGCTTCGCCCCCTCCGCCGGCTGTCTCGGGCCCGCCTGCGGCGGACCCTTGCCTTTTTTTTTTTAACACTCACACTTTTTTCCTTCCCCATTCACACAGTATTTTCGGCAACTCAGGCCATATAAGACTTTGACGATAACCGTTATTAATTAATTTATATATAGAGGGTGCAGGCATTCTTATTTAAGATATTTGGTATCCAATTGGCTTAAATATAATCATCGGACTGCCTGAGGTCCGAACTCGCGACTTTTGGTATACGAGGTTAGCACGCTAACCCCTACACCAAGCCCCGAGGGCCTTTTCTCAATTATGAAAAGAAAATTACTATTGCTACTATCCCAATCCAGTGCCTACTTGAGGATTAGTTTACATTCATAGAATACACAAATGCAAAGAATACCTAAATTTTCTCTATACATTTCCTATGGGAGAAATCGTAAATTTAAGAATTAATAACTCAAAAAGTTATAGGAATTTCGGGATGAAAATAATTTTCCTGTAATCCCTAGAAGGTCCTCTTTATGCATATAAAATTTTATTTCAACATTCCAACGGGAAGTTGCCTAAATAGAGCGTGACAGACAGACAGACAGACGGACATTAGAGAATTATATAAATAGATTTTACTTCTTTTTTCCATAATGGGATTTTTTTCTATTTCAAAACAAATTCAAGCAAGATTCAAGGCAGAAGACTTTCAAATACAAATTATTTATTAAAATGAACCGAATTTGAAATTTTGCCTTGAGCCACAAAATTCTAATTTTTTCTGCCTAATAAATAAAGATTTTTTCAAAAATTTATAAAAAAAAAAACTTATTTTTTAAGGCATCTAACAAGGCCATTTAGACCTCTTTCCTATTTATTTCAATTGATTAAAATGAATCCAATAAATATTTGTCGCATGAGACGGGATGCGAATTCCTGACTTCTAGCACAATAGACAAGAACTTTATGCTAAAAAACAAACTTGTGTTTTAAACAGTTATCATTAATGAATAAAATACCGATTATCTAAATTATTAATAAATAATAGATCAAAAAAAAATTATTTCTCAAAGATGTATTAAAATATTAATTTATTTAAAACATGTTTTGTGGCGGGTGTGGCCATTATTTAATAACCTGCAAATACTGTTGTAAATTCTCTTCTTAATTAAAAAAATTCAGTCAAATTTCGACCTTGAACGATTCCAACTTTCTTAATAATTGATTACTATTCCTTGTTCCTGAAAGACAAGTGGAGGCGTTATTTAGATAGTTGTCTGGCCATGAGATGAAAGTATCCACCCTGTAGCGGCGCCCCGGGGTAGAGATGTGCATCTGCAGAGCAGCAGAGATGGTTTCTAATGACCCAGAGACCCAATTCGCGGCTCCGCCACCTCGCCTTGCCTTCTTCTCTTTTTCTTCCTCCACTCACTTTCTTTACGATTGGATCTCTTTCAAATCATCCGTCTCTCTCTTCACACGTTTAGTTTATAGACAAATTCGTCTACCTGCTTACACACGCTTTCATCAGTGAGGGTTCCTCTTATTTTCTTTCTTTTACATATGTAATCGTTTATTTGATACATGCAATAAAACATCATCCATTAAATTGATAATGATCTGATTCTCGCTATTTTATTATTCCAAGTTGATTTGTAATACCGCCAAACGTTTTATTTATTACGATACCTGCTTTAAATTTATTCGTAATGACGATTGCATAATTAAAGGGAGAAGAACTGCTGTCTCTTAAGATCTTCGTTGTTAAGCAAGCCCAATCACGGGTTACGTGCCCCCAAGTAGAACAAAAATTATTACTGTTAAATAAAATATCAATTTCGTTAATGATATTTTATTATTCTTGTAGTTTATGAAGCTGTCCCAATAATCTATTAAGAGAATAATGAAGTTGGCTTGTGTCCACATACGCATAGTACATGAATAAAAAGCCTAAAGGTTCTCTTTATGTTTTTAAAGAATATAAGTTCAGTAAATATAGGCCTAGAACAATAGAAAGATAACGATTATATAAACCTCGTAGCCCCATTCTAAGCGGGAAAGGTTTATTCAAATATCTATAATTAATTTATTATATTAATAAGTCTAAATCGAGATGTTGGACAAAAGACCTTTACTCTCATCCCGTGTCCGAGAGGTTAAAGATAGCGATAATATCAATAAAGAGACTCCCCTAAGGGGGGCCGCGAACTCGGGGGGTCGCCGGCAAAAGGAAAAAGGCAAAGTTCTACACTACAATAAAAACACAATTTCAGGGAGAAGGAAGAGGCTTGTTTATTTTCCAAAAATTTGTAAAATCCTGGTACTATAACAATCAAATCATTTTCTAACTGAAGTCTATTTCGTACTTATTTTCAAAGCTCTCGAGGCTGATTGCAATCTAATGTCTTAATAATGAAAATAGGTATCAAATAGGGTTGGTAGTTTCGGAGGCTGAATCGATTTTTGATTTGTCAATTTTAAAATCGAAACCAAATAATCGATTTTAAAAAAATCGATTTTTTTTTTTACAAAAAATTTCGCGTTCTGCACATAAGTTGATTTTAAGGTTCTGCTTAAGATTTTCAAGCGATTTGTGGAACAGGAAAAATAGAACGTTGCATAAGCGAAGCCCAAATCAGGCTAATCTCACAATGTATTTGAATCTAAAATCATGCTAAAAAATTCGTAAAAAATAGTGTGAGTTTTTTAAAATAAAAAAAAAAATAATAATAATAATAATAACTTGTAAGTTTTAACAAACCCAGAGAACCAAACATCATAAGTAAAATCGAAAATCGGCCTTCAAAATCGATTTTTTCAAAACCCTAAATCGATTCGAGTTTGAATCGAAAATCGACTATCGATTAAAATCGAAATCGATTCGACCAAACCTAGTACCGAAATAGAGAAAATCATATACAACTTTTTGCCTGTCTATGGACCATGGGGGTCGCAAGAATTTTTCAACCTGTAAAGGGGTCGGTATTCAAAAAGACTGAAAAACACTGGGCTAAGGTAATAAATTTATTAAACGATAGTTTAATCAAATGAGTGAGGGTTCGATAGAAATAGAAATAACAAAACTTCGTATATTTTATATAGAAACAAAAAAAAAATCTGGTGTGACTGGTCGCACAGCACACAACTTTCTCTTACCTTCGGTAATCGAAAGTTGTGTACTGTGCTTGTCACACCAGATTTTTGTGTCGACATGTATTTAGTTTCCGACAGTACGCGGTACATTCGATTTTCAAGATGTAAAATTTATAAGTATGGTAAAATATTTATATTTTGTTACCATGGCAACCATTTCTCCTATCTTTTCTATGGAGTACAAGAGTAAAGTGGTCTTCAGAAGATTTCAATCACAAAATGAGAATATACATTTTAAAGAGAATCTAAAAAATAATTGATTAAAGAATTATATATATCATGTGTTGGTCCATGAGGTAAAGAAAAACATATAACCAAGTATTTATTAATTTAAATAAGCGAAAAATGTAGGTACGCGAGTTGCACCACGGATCTTGTCGATTTACGCTCAACATGCCCTGAACGCTTGATTTGAGCGCGTTTCTCTAGTAGACTGAAATCAGCGATCTATCATAATTTAAATAACGAGTGCGTACTGTGGTCCAACAGTAGGGCATGTTGAGGTAAATCGACAAGATCCGTGGTGCAACTCCCGCGGTACCTACATTTTCGCTTATTTAAATTAATAATCTTGTTATATGTTTTTCAAAATAATTGATTTTTGAATTTAAAAAAAAATCGTTGGAGCAAATTTAGAGAAAATCGAAAAAACTGAAAAAGTGCATCAGTAAAGTACTAGTACTTTTGGGCCGATTTCGTTCAAAAGCTTCGTGTCACGTCCCATGGGGGTGCCTAACTTAAATATAAAATTTCAACCTCCTACCTCTTTACGTTCTGGAGATATTTTGTTCACAGACACACAGACAGACACACAAACAGACAGACCATGTCGCGAAAACCACTTTTTTGGATTCAGGGGACCTCAAAACGTGAAGATCCATCAAAATCTCGACATCGAATTTTTGACATGAATCCAATACTTTCTCTCTATATATTAACATATATATAGAGGTAAGAGAAAGTAAAAATTATAGAAATATTAATATTCTTTGGTGAAATTAAAATTATCTTTAGTTCCCGACAGTCGGGCCTAGATTATTATTCACGATGTGCCAACCATTTTGCGAGACTTACTTTTTTGGACTCAGCAGACCTCAAAAGCTGATGAATAAAATGAAATTTATTAATTAATAAAGAAATTATGTAATTTTCTTAGAAATCTTTTTGATTCAATTTGACTCTCTAACTTCCAACACGAAGCAAATTAAATTGTTATTGTTGTTGTTGTTGTTGTTGTTAATTTCCAATGGCGAAATTTCATTACTCCAAGAGTTTTTTTAATTGTCATTTAATTTTATTAAATAAACAAACATAAGAATAATTATTTCTAATTTACCTGTAAAAAAAAATAACGAGTTAACCAAACATTTTTTTTTTTTTATAACTTGTTATGAATGATGCGGTGAAATTTTATAACTCCGGTTCAAGACAAGGTCATGTTAGTTTTATTTTATATTTTTTTTTTTAATAGAGGAGAAGGTCCAAATTTCGGCTAGGGTCCAAATTCTGGCTAGTACTGTAATCAGTATAAGGAGATGCTGCAATGTAGCCGCGATAGTATGAAACAACTTCTCAGGGAACGCTCATTGCATGGTTGAAGAAGCTGCGCAATTCAGTGGCAGTTGTTTGGTGGTGGTAATTTTTTCGATTTTCGACAATTGAAAACTTTTACAGGTATGCATTTTTTAATTTACTGAATAGTCTAAAACTTCGAATATATTACTATCCATAAATAGTTGGGTTAAAGATACTCTAAGGTACCATAATCGATATAATTCCAAGCTCTCAACCGACTGTAGAATTTTTTATTAACCTCAAACTGACGCCATAGTGAAGGTCTAAATTCGGGCTACTAGGAAAAAAACAAACAAAGGACGTAAAGCCGTATTGCTCATTATATATACAATTATCTGAATATAATAAATACATCTTGAGCAAGGGCGGATACAAGGGGGGGGGTAAAGGGGTAATTACCCCCCCCCCGAAACTGAAAAAATACTTTTTTCTAAAAAAATGTATTTTTAATGTAAAATTTTAAAAATATAAAAATTAATACTTAAAAATTTGATTTGTATTTATATTCTGGCAAACAAGTATAGAATGCGCCTTTAAATTACCGAAATTAAGAAAAAATTGTGTGTTGTGCGACTAGTCACACCAGATTACCCCCCTCCCCTCCCCCCGAGAAACACCTCTGGATCCGCCCTTGATCTTGAGTTAAATATTTGTACATATTTATTGTTTTATTCTAGTTTATTTTGGCCTAGCCCAAATTTAGACCACATCTCAAAAATTTGTGATTTTGAATATTTTTTAAGTGATAAAAAAAAATAAAATTAAAGGTATTTTAAAGCTTTTAAATAGTTTATCGAAAGAAAACCTTTGAATGTACAATTTATCATGGTTAGAGTTAATAATATTCATTCTAACAAAAGTTATAACACAAAAAGTAAACAGTAGCCGAAATTTGGACCTTCTCCTCTAAATATAAAAATATTTAATTAAATAAATGCTAAAAAGTTGAGTGAGTTGTTTAAAACCCAAAGAAGTGAGAAGAAAGAAAGAAAGAGGATCCTCTCATCTTTTGAAACTTCTGCCGAGTCATAGCATCTAAAAGAATAAAAGTTGCTTGTTTAAAAACTCTCTTAAGAGTGTAGATCTCTCAAGAATCAATTTCCATACAGTTGAGTGAGTTAGTGCAAAAAAATAATTGTAAAACTTTTAAATTGTTTGTTCTTTAAAGTTATTTTACACATCCTACCGGAAGGAAATCAGGCAAGAGGCTAATGTATTAGATATTTATAACTCTGAATATATTCAAGGAAAGCTCAAAAACAAATGAAAATTTGATTTGTTTAGAGGAGCTAATAATATTGTGAATTTTATCAGAAGATTCAATTAAAACATTTCGAGTCACTTGAACAGAAAGTGGGAGGGGAGGCTATTTTATTTGACATCAAAGAGTTTTTTCTTCGGTCTTCGCTTTCAGAAATAATATACGAATATTTTTTTTATTTTTTAAATAACAATGTTAAATACTTTAAATGTAAAAAAAAATACAGACGAGCCCTCGATATCTATTTTCAATTTCATCACAATTCTGTACCAAAAGAATATTTTCAATAAGTTTTTCGGAAGGTCATTTAGGAGCGAGTTTCTAAATGTATTTGTAGCCAAAATAAATTTAGAAAAATCTTCATCTCTCGAAGGAGTGATTGAATTTTCAATAAATTGTTGTTTTTACTTTCTTTTACCCTATATTTTTTTTATTTTTCCATTTAGGCTTCTGTAGGGGTTATTGTATACATATATATTTTGAATTAATTAATTGTACCGACGGCTACAGGGGGGACGTTCCACACGCTGATGATCCCCGGGGTCGCCCATTTGAGGTTTCGCCTCTGATTGACTGCAACGATCTTGGTGGCCCTTTCAATAGCCTGGGGCTAATTCGTTCACCTTTGGCCCCCAGCTATTTTTATTTGTGAGAAGTGTATTTTTTTAAATAAAGGAAATACTAACTTCATTGTATTATTACTCAATTCTTTCTAATAATATTAATATTTAGCTTTTTTAAGATTTTTGATTTTTACCGATTTGAGAAAACAATTTTAGAATAATTACACTCTAGTTCAGGGGTGCCAACCCCTGAACATTTTTCCGGCCCGCGAGATTCATCACACTTTTAGAAAATAGTGAAAAAATGCCAAAGTAGTGAAAACACATGTATTAAAAAATACATTATTTGTGCACACAGAATAATAATACCTCAATATGTTTCAATTTTTCACCCTAAAAAAATGTCTACAGTGGGTCTAAATCTAATATGGGGATATATGCGGCCCGCGGAGTTATGATGCATTTCCAAAGTGGTCCGCGAGTTTGGGTTGGTCACCCCTGGTCTAGTTAGTACCCATCAATTAGAATTGAACTGACTAGACCTTTAATAAAAAAAATATCGATGGTTTCTGGCTGTCGGATAACACTTGATCCTCTGGCCTCCATCCGATTTTGGACATTGATTAATCTTTCTTAACAATAGCGATTTCTCTTCATCTAACCCAAAGGAGCTATCATATTTATAGTTATATTATTGTATTTCTTTATAACCTTTGTTCTTTTCCATTGAGAAAATCTTTTAATAAAGAAACCGAGAAAATATTCAACTTGTTGGGTTGGCACGCTATAGCCAATAGCGTGGTATAGCACTAGGTGGTCTAGAGAGCTTTAATAAACAAATACCGATTGGCTTGGGTGTTAACTTTTTCTAGTAAAGAAATTTCTTTAAAAAAAAAATCGTAAAAGTTTTTATATATCTTCTAAACATATCTCAATTGAAACTAATCCGAGATCTCGTCCCAGCTAGTAGGCTACAGAAAATAAAAGAATTGGATATCTATGTCACAACATAAGAATAAACTTCGGTCAAACAGCTACGACAAATTAATTTTATAAAGTTTGCTAACAAGAATATACCGTACTGTAATTACAATAAAAAAATAAAGAGAAATTTGAATCAAAATCAAAAGTTAAATTAAATAAATAATAAATTTTTTAGCCGACATTTATTTATTTATTTATTTATAAATAGGTTGCACTCTCTAATTGAAGATTATTCAAGGTGATATAAGAAAATAAATAGAGCTGAAAATATTATAATTTCGTCTATAATAATAAATATATATAAATAACAATAAAATTCCGTTATTTATTTAAATTTGTTTTTTAGGTATGTTTGTTCTCTAAAATAATAGAGCGGACCTGCCAATTTGCCAATTTCAAAAAAAAGAGTGTAAAATTCGTGATCTCGAACTCGTCAGGTTGAGACCTTCGAAAGTCTATCTGGTTTTGAAATTACACCTAAAGACGACGTTCAGGAAATAGAAATCGTGCTAAGAGAATTTATCGACTCCTAAAGAAAAAAAAATATATTATTTAGATAGGATCTTCTTTTCTTGCTTTCCATCCATTTTCAGATTTATTTTACCTATAATATATTAGAATTAGTATTTAAATACGAATTAAATAAAATATAGCTTTTTTCAAACATAACTTGGTCTTTGGCGAAAGAAAAATTTGTTTTTAATATTTCAAAACTTTTGGAATTACAGAGTAGTTATTTAACTGTTCGAGATTCAATATCATCGATCGATCTGCTATATGCCTCATCAAAACAATCTGAATATACCATACCCAGGGCCGCAGACAGGGGGGGGTGCAGGGGGCTATATCCCCGAGTCCGGACCCTTTGCGCTCCAACCTAAAAATTCTAATAAAAAATAATTTTCATGATTAAAATTTCAATAAAAAAAAAAATGATTTTCTTAAAAGTTCTTTTTTAAGGCGCCCGGGCCCTTTAAGCGGCCAAAGGTGCTTAGGATTGCTAAAAACGGGAATGTTTAGGGAATTTTGACAAATTTTTTAATAACTTTATTTATTTATTTGAAGGAGGTATATAGCTGAGTGTTGATAATCAAATAGGTAGAATGAATGAGCAGGCAGCTAGTTATATTGCAATTTAATAATAAACCAGGGCCGACGTTTCGGTCACATATGGGACCATCTTAAGGGCCAGGTTAATGTCTGAAAATATATATAATCCTCGACAAGTTATATTGGGCATCAGGTCGAGGATTATATATATTTTCAGACATTAACCTAGCCCTGGAGATGGTCCCGTATGTGACCGAAACGTCGGCCCTGGTTTATTATTAAATTGAAATATAACTAGCTGCCTCCTCATTCATTCTAACGATTTTTTTATTTAAATAAATATCAATGTTATAAGCTATGTATAACTGTGTAAAAAATTGTTGGCGTCAAGGCTACAGCCTTTTTTTACTGTAAATGTTTTTTTCTAGTATGTAAAAATTTTACATACTAGAAAAAAACATTTAGGGCGTATTATTAAGTAGTCCCGGGGCCCGTCAAGTCTGTCTGCGACTAAAGCCTGAAGAAGCCCCCGGGTTTGGCGTAGTAGGTAGCGTGCCTACTTCCTAAACCAAACATCGCGGGTTCGGACCCCAGGCAATCCGATGATTTTATTTAATTTTATTTAAGCCATTTGGATACCAGATGGCTTAAATAGAAATGCCTGAACCCCCAATTGATATATTCATTACAACGGTTATCGTAAAAGTCTTATATGGCCTAAGTTGCCGAAAATACTGTGTGAATGTGTGTGTGAGTGTGAATAAAAAAAAAAAAACTTTTATCTGTAGACAAATTTGAAGAGAAAAAAAATTTATAGATATAGCCATGATGTCAATAGAGAAGATGGCGCGTGTTTATTTACATCTTTATCACAATTTTACTAATAAGTATAATTATAAAGCCCTCTTTCAATGGGATGCAAATGTATGCAAAAATTTTTCTTTGAAATTATATGCATATTAGCGCGAAACCTCGGAATTTTTTTTTATCACGCTTCACGAAATCAGACTCAGAAAGTAGCAAAGCTGATGTAAATTCTTAGAATAAAAAATTAAAAAAAAAGAATTAAAAAGTTATTTGAGGGGAAAAAAATGAAATAAAAACATTTCGTACAAAAACAATTTCAGTGGTGACGTTTTTTTTTTTTTTTAAGTGTTTCAAAGTTTTACGAAATAAACGAAGAGAGTTTCTAAAACATAAACGCGACACACAGCTGAAACTTTATTAATTAAATTCAACTTGGGAAATTTATTAATATTAAAAAAGTCATAAAATTTTATATTTCTATAGCTACCAACCAACTCGAATTTTAATTCAACCCGTCTGTTTCTTTTTTACTTTCTCTTACCTATGTATATATGTAATATATATATAGAGAGAAAGTATTGGATTCATGTCAAAAATTCGATGTCGAGATTTTGATGGATCTTCACGTTTTGAGGTCCCCTGAATCCAAAAAAGTGGTTTTCGCGACATGGTCTGTCTGTCTGTCTGTCTGTCTGTCTGTGTGTGTCTGTGAACAAAATATCTCAAGAACGAAAAGAGCGAGGAGGTTGAAATTTTATATTTAAGTTAGGCACCCCCATGGGACGTGACACGAAGCTTTTGAACAAAATCGACTAAAAAGTACTAGCACTTTACTGATTCACTTTTTCAGTTTTTTCGATTTTCTCAAAATTTGCTCCAACGATTTTTTTTAAAATTCAAAAATCAATTATTTTTTAGATTCTCTATAAAATGTATATTCTCATTTTGTGATTGAAATCTTCTGAAGACCACTTTACTCTTGTACTCCATAGAAAAGATAGGAGAAATGGTTGCCATGGTATCAAAATATAAATATTTTCCCATACTTATAAATTTGACATCTTGAATTCAATTGTACCCTACTGTCGGAAACTAAATACATGTCGACACAAAAAATCTGGTGTGACAAGCACAGTACACAACTTTCGATTACCGAAGGTAAGAGAAAGTTGTGTGCTGTGCGCCAGTCACACCAGATTTTTTCATTATTAATTCTATCAGGCGGGCTGCAAACTTGATAAGTACGCATGAACAAAATTTTTGTACAAGCAAACTGTATTGTCTGTAGGAGAATTTTGCGTAATCATTTTAATTCTCCAAGCCGCTTGTTGCCCGATTGAATTTGAATCATACAAGCTTGCACAAGCGTGTTTGTGCAAGCGAAACGCAAAGTGTGTAGATGTGGCTTGTACAAGCAAACAACAGCCCTGAATTTACTCTGTGTCGTAAATGAATTAATTATCATGTCTTACAACCTGAAGAAATAATTGTTGGAAGATTTTATTGGCGAATATCAAAATCACCTGTCTGACGAATTAAGTCATCTGAGTACCATAATAAGATGAAGAAGGAGACAGCATACACTATCTTATTAAATTAATATAGAATATAGAAAATAAATCAAGAATCAAAAAATAAAAAATCTGGTGTGACTGGCGCCCAGCACACAACTTTCTCTTACCTTCGGTAATCGAAAGTTGTGTTCTGTGCTTGTCACACCAGATTTTTCGTGTCGACATATATTTAGTTTCCGCCAATATATTAGAATTTAAGATGTCAAATTTATAAACATGGGAAAATATTTATATTTTGTCACCATGGCAACCATTTCTCCTATCTTTTCTATGAAGTACAAGAGTGAAGTGTGCTTCAAACAATTTTGAGGGCAAAACGAGAATATACATTTTAAAGAGTATCTAAAAAATAATTGATTTTCGAATTAAAAAAAAAAATCGTTGGAGCAAATTTTGAGAAAATGGAAAAAAACTGAAAAACTACATCAGTAAAGTACTAGTACTCTTTGGTTGATTTTGTTCAAAAGCTTATTTTCACGCTCCCGGGAGGTGTTTAACTTATATATAAAATTTCAACCTCCTAGCTCTTTCCGTTCTTGAGATATTTTGTTTACAGACAGACCATACCGCGAAAACAACTTTTTTGGACTCAGGGGACCTCAAAACGTGAAGATCCATCAAAATCTCGACATCGAATTTTTGACATGAATCCAATACTTTCCTCTCTCTAAATATTAACATATATAGAGGTAAGAGAAAGTAAAATAAATATAAATAATAAATATAGAATATATATAAAATGCTTGTACAATGAGGGGCAATATTAAGTCCCACCCATGAATTTTCTACTTGATATTATTTCATTGTATTTATAAAAGAAAAGAAAAATCTTTCTAGGTTTGAACCATAAGTTTCCATTTTAAATAATATAATATTTTTTTAAAAATAATGAAATAATCACAAGTAGAAAAAGCCTGGGTGGGACTTAATATTGTCCCTCGCTGTACAAACATGCTCGTTCAGTGTGGTGCCAAGAAATTCCCTCAAATTCATGCATGCTTGTACAAAAATATTGGTCATGCATGCTTGTCAAGTTTGCAGTTACGTGTGTAGCCCATCCCTACAAACGTGATTTTGGTTTTTAATTCAGTCGATCGATTAATATAGAGTTTGGGTTCCATTAAAAAAATTTTGGAGGCTTCTTTTGTAGAAATTAAATTTTTCTTTTTGATTTGAATTTTAATTCTCTACAGAACAAACATTTTCCCAACCTCCACCGTGTGTGCCAAGCAACCAGTAAGCGACAAATGCATATATTAATTTAAAAAATTAATAAAATCTTTATTTATTAAATTAAATTGCTATAGACCTATCAAAACATAAAGATGTGTCCAGTAATAATTAGAGAAATTTACTTAAGCGGGTGTACTGATTAATTTTGTACTTAATTATATATATTTAAATAAGGAGTATACTTATTTCAAATTTCTATTTGATTATAAATATAGAAAATTTATTAAAGTAAAATTTTTAAAATTATGGAAAAATCGAGTGAAAGTTGTATATATATTTATCATTGAGGGAGTTGTTATTAAAGTCAATTAATTGCCGAGCTCTTCAAGTGATAGGGACTAATGAATTTGATTTCTAACTGGCTTGATGGGTCCCGATTGACAATCTCCTTGGGAAATTTTATATTAAATCGTTAACCACTTTGAGAGTTGATCATAAATGAAATGTTTTAAATGAACGTGCCTAGAATACTAAAGCTCTTAAAATTAAATTTAGCCAAAAATATGTGATTCAAATCTCTCTTCATTTCTAGGAGTTATATTCACAAGTTGAGATGTAAGTAGTGGCTGTGTATGTTGATTAAAGGAGATATGGAAGCAGAGGCAGCCAAAAAATAAAATTCTCTGAATGCTTAACCAACCAGCTGGAGACGTTTCGGTTTATTTACTATAAACCATCTTCAGTCCATTCAAAAACGGTATATACATATAAATATAAAAAGTTGTTTTTTTACTTAAAATAATTGTATTATAATTATTGACAATTGGTATATTGATGCTCAGAGTTAGTCAGGTGATATTTAATATAACATTATTGTAAAATAGAATACTATTATTTATGTATATAATGAAATTTGGGCTTAGATGAATATGATGGTTGCTTGTGTGAGTTTCAAAAATACTTTCTTTTTTGGTCAATGCACAAAAATTCTATTAATATAATATTTCTCTTTTCATTCATTGATTTATAAAAATAAGTTAAATTCCAATAATTGTATAATAGTTTGTTATAGACAAAGACAAAGATAAAAGTAACAAACTATTATATAATTATTGGAAATAAGTTAGATCAATCTTGAACTGAACCGAAGATATAAAAAGAATAAATAAAATTTATTTTATTTTTTTTTTTTAAAGGTTTTTTCGGCATCTAAGGCCATTTAGACCCCATCCCTATTTATTTCAAATGATTTGTAGTCAAATCAAAGGAAATGAATTTTCTCGCTTGGGACGGGAAGCGAACCCAGGACTCCGGTGCGAGAAGCTAATGTCTTCTCACTGAGCCACGGCTCCCGGGCAAAAAATTTATTTAAAATAATAACACCTTCGGTAATCGAAAGTTGTGTTCTGTGCTTGTCACACCAGATTTTTCGTGTCGACATATATTTAGTTTCCGACAGTAGGGTACATACGAATTTCAAGATGTTAGAAGAGATTTATAAGTACCGGTTTGTGAAAATATTTATATTTTGTTACCATGGCAACCATTTCTCATCTTTTCTATTGAGTACAAGAGTAAAGTGGTCTTCAGAAGATTTCAATGGCAAAATGAGAATATACATTTAAAAAAAAATCTAAAAAATAATTGATTTTTTAATTTTTAAAAAAATCTTCGGAGCGAATTTAGAGAAAATCGAAAAAAACTGAAAGAGTGCATCAGTAAAGTACTAGTACTCTTTGGTTGATTTTGTTCAAAAGCTTCGTGTCACGTCCCAGGGGGATGACTAACTTAAATATAAAATTTCAACCTCCTAGCTCTTTTCGTTCTTGAGATATTTTGTTCACAGACAGACATACAGACAATTTTATACATGGCATAATCATACTCTTCAATTTAATAGCAATGCTGCTATAAAAGGATAAATAAGTAAAATGATTTCAACATATATATTTAGAAAAAAATTTGATTTAGCCTATATTCATCGATGTAAATAAATCTGAAACAAAAAAAATATTAATTACACTCTCTATTCAAAAAGATAGCAAAAAAAAATTTGAAAGGAACAAATATTTGTTTTTAATTTAATATTAGGCTCTTAATATATACGATCATTAATAGTTTTTTCATGAATAATGATCAGCAAAAAAAAAAAAAAATTCCTATGTACTTGAATTTTAAAAACAAGTTCACAGGGCAGAATGATAATGAATAGGTGTCCTCGAAGATGAATCGAAGAGATGAATTCATTTGCAAAGGTCAAGAGAGTAATAGGACTAATAATTCACTCACTCTCTGTGACCTAAAAAATCAACTAAACGGATTTTATTAATCTGCATTTAAATAATTAGGCCTATATAAAGGAAAAATTATAATTCGAGTGGTATTGGAATAATTATTACCTAAATTAGTCCCTTTAGTAATTATTAGGTCTACGTTACATAACTGAATATAGAAAATTTTTATAATTTTTTTTTTTTTTTTTCAATTAATTACCACAAAATGAGATCCAATGAGTTTCCTTAGGGGTATCTAACAATATGTACAGTAGAATCCCAAGAAAGTTATTAGTAATTATTGGTTGAAGAGAAGAGGGACTTAAAAAGTTTATGTAGCGGTTTAAAGAAAAAGATTAACGTAAAAATATATCTTGGATGCAGGACCGCCGAGAAATTTGCCGGTCCCCCCCCCCCCGCTCTCCCCCATCCCATGCAGCCTTGCTTGTTTTTGTTTATATGATTGGAAACTCAAACCATTCATTTGTGTAATTTTTAGTTTTTTTTTTTTTTTTTTTTTTTTATTTCATTTAAAGTCTTTTTCGGCATCGAAGGCCATTTAGACCCCGTTTCTATTTATTTCAATTAGATTGGTAGTCAATCTAATTGAACGTGCCAAAAAATCATTATAATAAAAAAAAAATAAAAATCTAATTGAAATAAATTTTTGTTGCATGAGACGGGATGCGAACCCTTGACCTTTGGTACCAGAAGCTAATGCTCTAGCCCTGAGCCACAGGTCAAGGGTGAAAATTTTATTTAAATTTTCAGAATTCTAGTGCTTTCCAAAATGCCAAATCACAAAGACTCCTCCTCCTATAGGAAACTTAAAAATGATTATGATTGTTTTTATAAATTTTTTTCTATAATTTAGTGTTACATTGCTTTCCTAAGATTTTTTTGTTTGAATTATAATAATATGTAAAAACGTTAATTTGTTTTATTTTAATATTTTACTGAGTCACGAAGAAAAAATACCGAGTATGGAAAAAAATGTTAGACGTCCGGTCTCGAACCATTATTTAAAAAATTTATTACTGTTCTGGTGATTTGGGTTGCCTACCTTGCAGCTATTAAAAACAAACTTTTGCAATGGTATCTCGTAATCAAGTAGTAAAATCAATTTCGGGCAATAATTCCACTAGCATTTTAAATTAAAATCAGAAAAATATCAAAATATCTTCTAAGTACTTTAAAGTATTTTCAAGGGGGAGGGAGTAAAGAGGGTATCCCCTCCTCCCGAGATTTCAGAAAAATATTTTTTTTTTTGGAAATAAAATTTTATTTTTAATATAAAATTTTAAAAATTAATAAATTACTTAAAAATTTAATTTGTATATGTATGGTAAACAAGTACAGAATGCACCTTTAAATTGTCGAAAGAACGAAAAAATTGTGTGCTGTGCGACCAGTCACGCCAGATTACCCCCCCTCTCCCCCGAGAAATTTCTCTGGATCCTCCCTTGATTAATACATATATTTACTAGGGTATTTATAATTAATTATTTGCGTTTGTATGTATTCAATTAATCGACTGATGACGGTTCTTAATAACAGCAAAACGTTCCGAATGTTTGAATGAGCAGAATGTTCAGAGTTTTATTTTTGCCTGCCGCTGCCCATTTATTTATAAATTGATTATACAATTATATTTTTCTTATAAATTATCCCAGTTTATATTCTAACAATGAAATGGACAAGGTAGGGACCATCGAAAAGAATAATGTTTGAAAAAGATTAAAGTATTTAGGTTATATGTTTTAATTAATTTAAGAGATTAAAAGTGATCAAAGAAAAAAAAGCGAGGTGGAGGGATCGAATTGCCCCAACAATTGTTTAGCCACTGATCAAGGTGAGATGAATGAGAGAGTCCTTGTTCCAATCACGCAACGTTTTCACCCACACAGGTAGGAAATTTGTCAAATTGATTAGTTCAATATAAAAAAAAAGTCTAGGTAAATATAAAAAAAAAGAGAAAGGAAATTTACAAATCTCGTCAGAAGATTGGATTCATTAGCAGAACCAATTAATATAATAATAGAAGAGCTCTTTTCGCTCACGGTTACCTAATATTTGCTGAACTCATATCTAGTTAAACCAAGGTCCGAATAGTTAACAGATACTTGATTATTGTAGTAAATAAAACAAATATTTCATCCTATAATAATATAAGGTAATAATCCCCCCCCTGTGGCCGAGAGGTTAAAGGTAATGACAATGTTATTTTTGTTTAAACAGTCACCAGGATCTGTGTTATTAAGCAGTACCGAGCAGTGCTGAACATCGGGATGGGTGGAGTTGGGCAGTATCTAAATATAGAAAAATATTTTATAGGCCTATAGTATTTTGTATTTATATAGATACTCCTAAATTGTATATCTTGGTCCCTATAATAGTCACTTTTAAAGATATTTTTGTTTTTCATAAACTTTGAATTTAGTGCTCAATACCTAGTCTAATTGGTCGATGTTATGCACAAAGGAACCAAGCGCCATTAACCTAAATCTGAGATAGGGGGCATTTCATTGGCACAATTGTAAACTAAACCAAACAAAATAACATTTTTTCTTGTTTTATACAAAAAACAGTGTTCAGAGCAATGTTGTGATTTAAATAAAAAGATAGGTTTATTTGGATAATACGCAAAATTATTTAATTTTTGAACGACGATTTTTAGAATAAATTGATCTTCCTTACAGCTATCTACAATCAATTTAATTTTTCTTTATATAACGTAATAATAGCAGTAGCCTTTTTATTTATCATCAGTAAAACATTATCGTTTCATAAGATATAATAAAAAATTTTTCGTAATCAATTTACAAAAAAAAGTCTATCTATTTTAGTTAAAATAACTTGATATTCGTATTATCAATATTTTTGAATTTATAGTATTTTTGTCTTTAATTATTACTACTAGTGTTAGTAGACATTAGTATTCAAAATCAGGCGGTTAAAACTTTGGCCATCCATGTTTATTTTTTCTTTTTTAAATATATAACTATAATAGAAGCAGACTCGGGGTGGGGGTGGGGAGGGGGGGGGCGTGGCCGAGAGGCTACAGGTGTTGACAAATGTCAATAGTCTTAAAACCAAAGGCGGGGGTTCGGATCGCAGGCAATTAGATTAATATTTATTTAGCCCTCGGGCTTGGTGTAGAGGTTAGCGTGCTAGCCTCGTATATCAAGAGTCGCGAGTTCGGACCCCAAGCAGTGCGATGATTTTGTTTAAGCCCAATAATAAATAAATAATGAGTATAATTAAAGTCGATATGGCCTATGATGCCGAAAATACTTTTAAAAAATAGAAGACGAAAGAATAAATACTATTATTAATTATCACATAAAATGAAATCACCATAATATTAAAAGCCAAATGTAAATGAGGAATTGTTTTGATGAGTTGGCACATACGGTAATTCGCACACCCTGGAGGGGCATTTGTTGGCAAAACAGGTGGCTGCCAAGATTTATGGATTTTCGAAAGAGAGAGTACCCAGGGTGTCCAGAATCCCCCCACTAGGGAAAGTAAAATTTGAATGAGAACTGTGCCATGTGTCTTTAAAAAGTAGGCTAAGAAAAAGAGCAACAACAACAACAACAACAACTAAAGTCAACCAAAGAAATAAATATAACATCTTAATTATTCTCTATTAAATTTAAATTCCCTCTCAATCTTGTCAGCCAGCTATTGTTCTCTGTATTCTAAGTATTTGAAAAATTTCCATAATTCAATTTATAATATACACTCCATTATTCTTCTTGACATGAACAATTATCGTTAATAGACGACATGTCCCTTGCTCTTTTTATATTAATTATAAAAGTCAAATTTTTTTAAAACAAAAACACTTTCATTTAGGACAATCAATTGTTTTTTTCTTCTATATAAAAAAAAAGATCTATTAAAATTTAATAGATGTATTTTATTAAGTAGGTGAAATGTAAATAAGAAAGTGAAGAAGATAAAAAAAAATAAATTTTATTTTAATCTAATTTATTTCAATTTTATGCAGACTCATCCAGGTGCTGAATATGCGTTTTTTCAACCAGTCAGAAAACGTGAAGCGGTGATCAGTATCATGCATGGTGAGTTCCCAACAAGTTCAAGTTGTAAATTGTAATTAGAATATGAATATAGATTAATTTGGATAAAAAAAAAATTCCTTTTATAAAAAGGATCATGAAATAATTTTTGTGCACTTCTTTTTGGAGAAGCGAGAAATTATATTTAAAATCAAGGGTCGGACTATGCCCCCCCCTAGAGCCCCCCCTAATGGTCCGATGTTTACCAAAAGCTTTTCAGTTCTTGGCCTCTACCCCTAGTTTATGGGTGCAAAATTTCAAAACAACTGAACAAATAGTTTTTGAGTTTTCGTTGACGAAAAAAATTACCAGACAGAGACATCATTCCAAATACTACTTAAGGGTTAGGGGACCTAAAAAGCATTTTGGCAGCTTCGGTTCAATTTCCATTTTTTTTTTACGATTACATTAACTTTACCTACGGTTGGTGGTCAAAGTTAAAAATAAATGAGACAATTTAAGGTTGAATAAAAGTTTGCTACTGTTTTGGCAGATACCTATACGTTAAATTATTAGGGGAATTTTTAATTAGAGACCACATTTTGTATTAATTATTTATTAAAAATATAAATACTGTAACGTATTGTACAGTGAGCGCCACAATTAAGTTCCCACCTGATAGCTTTAGCCTTAAGTATATGGTAAATGGTGAAATAATTTTTATAATTTGAAAAGGTAAAATAAAGTCATCTGTACCGTACCAGATTTTACGTTTTGCCTTTTCGGTCATTAAAATTATTTCACTATACATCATCTACTTAAGGCTAAAGCTATCAGGTGGGGACTTAATTGTGGCGCTCACTGTACATTGTATTGTACAGTATTTATATTTTTAATAAATAATTAATAACAAAATGTGGTCTATAATTGAATCGTTTATTTCAGAAACCACCTAAGCGACAAAATTTCAAATCATGTGTTTTTGGTGCCACTGTACAATTTAAAGGTAAATACATCTTTTAGATTATCCCAATAGCATGTTTTTGATTTGGTAAAAAAATATTTGAAGGAGACTGGACATATACTTAAGCTGAAAAACAGTTTTCTTTAGTTTTCCGAAAGTTGAAAAAAGCGCACTTAGGTGCTTTCTGAAATAAACGATTCAATTAAAAATTCACCTAATAGGATTGTATCACTTTTGAAGTATGTACTCAGTATATCAACAAATCGCTCTGATAAAGCAGTTGGTAACACCTTATGTGTGGTTCCATAGTGTGAGTTAGGCAAGACTACAATTTTATAAAAGAATATTTTAAATATTATTGTAACAACATTTGTCTCTCTATAACCCATATTGTTAATATTTTTCAGCTGCTGATGAAGGATTGCTGTTATGTATCCGAAATATACGGATTATAAAACTCACCAAAGATGATTTTTATTTACTACCAAAATCTTAACGTTTTACTTAAGCTTACTCAAACGATTGTTCAATTGGCACACCACAACTCTAATTGTTAACAAGATGACGTATCCTTTATGAAATTACATATTTTTTCAGTGTATAAAATGACTTTATTTTGAAAAATTTTCCAAATATCGAAGAAGAACTTGGTTTGGGACCGAAACTTGGATTAGCAAATTGCTTTAATTTGCTTTTTGGTGACTGTTGCACTTATTTTTTAATTTTTTTATGTTTGTTTCAATAGTCAATATTAGCTTACAGTACGGTGTTTGTTGGTGATCCGTCGTGATGGTCGTTTAGTGATCCGCAAGGCTTGGTCAGTAAATTTAATAAAAAGGAGATCATATATTTTAACAAGAGAGTTAGTTCTTGAGTCGGAGCAAGTGCACAGTACTTGAAAACGATTGCAGAATAAGCGGTCGAAAAGTGGTACAATATTTACGAGTCATTTTAATATGAAATTTGAAATAAAACAAAAAATTTCTTCCTTTAATTTTCTTTATATATTTACATATTTACTAATTCATATAGACTCTACCCGAAAAAAATAAGGGTGTGCCGCCGGGAGTTGAACCACGGATTCTCCAATTTATACTCGAGTGCCTTTACTTTTTCGGGTATATGAATTAATAAATATGTAATTATATAAATTTCCGTTTCGCGGCTCACATACGTGATATATATAATATCTTGTTTTTTAATTTTCTTGTGAGTCAGATCAATCCTGTCCAGAAATTAGTTCCGCGACGCCCAGAAAAAAAAAATTAATATTAAACAGAGTATTTTAGACTATTACACAAATATTTTCTCAATAATATTATCTCAGCAGAAATCTCATTCTTCCGCCCAGGAGAGGTCCAGGTCAAGGATGCTATCCCTTATGGCCTTCGGACACGCCTAATGCCAAAATCCGGTCACTTGGCCCAAGAAAATAAATGCCAATGATCTAGCAAATTTCCCTTTGAATGAGCGAGAGAGTAGAGAGCAAAAGAGAGAGAGAGAGAGAGACGTTAGTTAGTTAGTGCTTGGCCATATGGAAATTTTCTATGTTAGGACTTGAAGTTGAGTTGCATATCTAATAAGAGGCCCGGATAGCCCGTCGGACTATATCCGCTTTCCCTTCAAAACAAAATTGCCTTTAGATGATATTTACTTTTTAAGTCGTTTTATTATTATCATATTATTCACGGATTTTCTTATACGATGTAACTAATCAATCATAAAAACACTATCAGTGAAATAGTGTTTTTGAACCTTTTTATTTTTATTTATTTTTTTTTTAATGTGTAATGAAGAAAAATCAAATCAATCTTTTTTTATCTCTTTATTTGCAGCACTTGTACTTGCTTTCTTCCATTTTTTTTTTTTTTTTTTTTTTTTTTTAAACATTCACACTTTTTTCTCATTCACACTCACATTCACAGTCTTTTCGGCAACTTAGACCATATAAGACTTTGACGATAACCGTTATTTATGAATTTATATATATTTGGGGTCCAGGCATTTTTATTTAAGCCATTTGGTATCCAAAGGGCTTAAATAAAATCATCGGACAGCCTGGGGTCCGAACCCGCGACTTTTGGTATACGAGTTAGCACGCTAACCTCTACACCAAGCCCCGAGGGCTCCATTCCATAACATCAACAGAAAAAAAAATTACAGCAATTAAAAAAAATACAAGAACCTTGGTTTTAAACTAAAATCCTACGTTAGTTGAACGAGCTTTAAATGAACTCATAAATTAAGAATAAAGTATAAAAATTCGATTGTATTTGTTATAAAAGTTTGTTGAACGCTATCTCTCTTCGTGAGTTTATCTATATATCATGGCTATTTTCATGAGAAGCACGAATCGTGAGCAAAAAATAAAATAATTTTTTAAATGTTGATTGAAACTATTTTATTACTTGGAAAATAATATCGAATTAATAGATGCCATAATGCCAAAGGGAATACTAACTGCCTTCCTCAGGGATCCAAAACAACTCAAGAATCTTAGATACAAATTATTATTTTTTGCCCTTTTTTTAAACCCCATTAAAACAAAAGGTCCCTTCGTTTTTTTTTCTTCGTTAAAATTTTTGTCACTTTTTTTAAAGAATTCTATTTAACCATATATAATTCATGATTCGATCTTAATTTTATTCCCCTCCTTCCTCTTTCCTCTTTAGGAGAAAGTAGATTTAAATTTTTTTGAAAAAATAGCAATTTTTATGGATAGAATTTGAATAAAATTTCCTTTGGAATTTTATGTATCCTCTAGCATACTTATCATTAGTCTATACATTTTCCTAAAAGGTTAAGCTTTCGTTTTATCATTTAAATCTAAACATTTCCTTAAACATACTCTCAATAAGGTTTCCAGTTTTTTAGGATGTACTAAGCAAATGGGTCTAGCATAACGATTAGGATGCTTTCTATTGGTGCCAGTGAATCTATTGAGTTATAAACAATGTTTTATAAAATACATACGTCTAAAGGCGGCTAGACACGTAACTGCACACTTGACAAGCATGCATGTGCAATCTTTTTGTACCAGCATGCACAAATTCCCTTCGGCACTAGCATGCTTGTGCAAGAAACAGCTTATGCCGAAAATTAACCTAGAAATGTCAAACTCGTAAGGTTATTTATTCGAAGATGACAAAATTCTCAGGACATCGAGCTATAATTTTTTTAATGACTTATTAAAAAATTAAGGAAATTAATTTTTTGTTATCAAGCAAATACAAAAAAACAATCTGTCCCAATAATCTTTAATTTTTTTTAAATTAAAAATGAATTTATTGTTATTATTAATCACATATTAATTAAGAAATTTTTAAAATAAGCTTAGATGATTTATTTAAAAACCAACTGTCAAATTAGTTCAGCATTCTTGCAATAGATGGCAGGCTAGTCTAACAGCCGATATAGTATTAGCCTATATCTGGCCTATATTTATATATTTTTAGGCTTTTATAAAAGATACATAATATATAATAACATTTATAAAGTATTTATTGTTAAAAGATCAATGAAATTCAACCAAATGCATTAAATATTATTAGCTACCATTTTGACATCTCCTGGCAAATTTTTGAATTACTTTGGGCATACTTTTTATGACACACAACGCCATCTTATCGGGAAAAACATGCGTAACAACTTGCCTTAATGTTTAATGGCCTCAGATGCCGGAAAGAGTAGTGAATTTGCCTTTACTCTCTCTATAATAACAAAAAATATTTATTTTCACTTATGTTTTTATATATTCGCTATTAGCAATTAATATTCCAGATACATTGTATCTTTGCTCTTAACGAAAATGGCGAAATGATGTTTCTTTTACTTTTCTTCTTGAGAACATGTTTAAATTTCCATTTCTACATGCCTAGATCATTTCAAAAAAACTATTTTCAAATATTAGTTTCTCTCTTAACTCTTTCTTTTTTTAAATAAAAGTAAAAAAAAAAAATTGTTTGTTAAAAGAAACTATTGCACGAAAAAATTTATTTAAATTTTTTTACATATATAAAAAAAAATTTGTCGATAAAATTGTGACAGAGCTTCCTTTCATTTGAATAAATAAATATAAAATTCAATAAGGATAAATAGGCCATCAGAGTTCAATAGAGCAATTTTTTTTTTTCAAGTTTTAGAATATTTTCATAATCATAATAATCAAATGTAATTAAATTGATGGTTTCGATTGACCCAGATGAAATGAATTTGGGCAGGAGAGAAGGAAGAGGTAGAAGAAGCCCGGTAGCCAGCGACAGCCTGAGGGTAGAGCCAGGATGTTGCTTTAATTGCGTAATGGAGACCAGTGCAGGTAAAATAAAACTCGTTCTAAAGTCAGATCCAAAGTCTATTTTTAGATCAAGTGAGCAGAGAGGTGATTGGCTGGCTGCAAGAGGAGACGGTAAAGTCCATCCATTGAAAACGAAAGGGATCGATCACGTGATTCAGTAATTAATTAATCATTTATGTCTTTTCTAGTAATTATCGAACAGGTTTTAGATGTTTGTTTCTTCTCTCGAATTGGGGGATGATTAAGAGGGCAAAATTTCAGCAATCGGATAACGCAGGCAGCGGTTATGAACGGAAAGGAAAGACTCTCCTGAAAAATCGCCTTTTTGAGTTAGATCAGTCTTGAACTGAACCGACGATATTATAAATTTTATTTTATAACTCTCTATTACCCTATATCTAGTCTTGGTACAGATCCCATCGATAAATATTTAAATAATAAAAAAAATCTGGTGTGACTGGCGCACAGCACACAACCCTTCTGTAAGAGGAAGTTGTGCACCGTGCTGGTCACACCAGATTTTTTGTGTCGAGATATATTTAGTTGCTCTTAGCACTTTAGTTCCAAACTTGACCACGCGATGATTCATAGATGGTGCTGAGCTACGAATGCTTCCACATCAGTAAAGTGTACTTCAAACGATTTCCACAAAAAATTACACTGATATACTTTTTAAAGAGCATCTAAAAAATAGTTGATTTATGAATTTTAAACAAAATCGTAGCACCGAATTTTGAGAAAATCGCAAAAAACTGAAAAAGTACATCAGTAAAGTGTACTTCAAACGATTTAAACAAAAAATTTCACTAATATACTTTTTAAAGAGCATCTAAAAAATAGTTGATTCATGAATTTTAAAAAAATTCTTGGAGCGAATTTTGAGAAAATCGAAAAAAACTGAAAAAGTACATCAGTAAAGTACTAGTACTTTTTGGCTGAATTTGTTTAAAAGCTTATTAACACGAGTTCGGAAGGTGCCTAACTTAAATATAAAAATTCAACATCCTTAGCTCATTTCCTTCATGGTCAAAAATGTCCACACATACACCCACACACACAGACCAATTTGCGGGACCCACTTTTTTGGACTCAGGGGACCTCAAAACATCTATTCCCATCAAAATCTCGACATCGAATTTTTGACATGATCGCAATACTTTCTCTCTATATATATTTCATATAGAGGGTAAGAGAAAGTAAAAAAATTAGAACGGTTAAGTGAATCGATTACTTAACTAATAGCAATAAAACATTTAAAATTTTAATTCAATTTTTTCGCTCAATCGATTTTTCAGTTAATTGATATTTCTGAATAATTTATTAATCCTTCTATTAATCTATTTAAACCTGTTGAAGAAATTTTTTTTATTTATTTAACTTTTTTCTTTTAAGTCTGATATAAAATTGAATAAAATAAAAGGTGTGAAAGTAAATGGAGTGAAGGTAATTCCCGTCCTAAATATACGCAGACACACACCCACGAAGTTAACGTCTGACCCAAATCGTCGAAAGAAATGAAAGAGAATCCAATAAATCCAAGAGAAACTCCAAAGGAGTGTTTCTGATTGGATCTTCAGGGGGAAACTTTATTAGGAAATAAATAAATATAACTAACAAAAAAAAAAGAATTATCATTTTTTTTTTAATGCTTACTTTGATGTTCTTTGGAAAGTGATAGTAAAATTTGAAGGGGTTTATTTTTACGATGTTTAAGATAATGAAAAAGGCTTTCTTTGCCCATGAGATGTGATTTTTTACTCTTACTAGTAAATATTCTCTTTAGTTTAAAATCTATTTATATTATTTTAGAAAATAGATGTTTGAAAATTTATAAGCTTAAATTTAAGGAACGTCCCAAAAGCACTTGGGCCCTTCGTGTCGGCTACTAGGGTGTGTGTGATTTCCTTCCCTCTTTCATATCCCAGGAAATTTTTTTTAGAGAGTATAATCCCAGCCTATTTAACTGCCCGTCTTCTAAAAAAAAACATTTGAGAATAATTTTCAAATGTCTCACACATTTCCTGACATGAATCTTCCAACAAATTGTAATTTCATTTAGGATTTCCATTAATAGGCCACAAATGTAAAAATATAATATTTGATTGTAGATGGCCATAAGGAAGATCAATTTATTCTAAGGACCATCGGCCAAATATTAAATAACTTATTATCTGTTTATTTGTAGATATCTCAATCCCAGTGAGATGGAATCATCCTCAATACAAGCAAAAGATGTTTTGCAAATCCAATATTACAAAACAGATAAGGATTCCATGTAATCGCAAGATTATACGCAAATTTATTTAATTTTTGCCCGACGGTCTTTGAACAAATTAAAATTAAAATATAATCTTATTTAAATTAGGCTGGAATTGATAAATTTCGCTTCTTTATACCCATTCAATTACACTCTCTTGTCAGCAGATATTTAAGGTGATTGTACTCTATTACAGATCTGAAGAAAGGATCTCTGTCGAAACTGTGTATTGCTTTTTTCAATTGAATTTTCTATGTGTATCAAGAATTTTTTTTTTCCGTCATAGGATGTATCAAAAAATGAACATGTTAAATCGAACATTATGTTGTCTTTGACAAGAAGTAGAATTCTATTTAGCATTATCTTTTATTATCTAAGACCATGTGACTTTTTGAATAATTCCTGATTAATATTTAAATAATTTTTATAACACACCATATCCATTTATAAGGATTGGGATTTGACTAAAACTAAAATTTTATTTTTACATAGCACCAGTTCGTTTGGTTTGTTCGACTAAATTATTATAGACGTGTTTTTGACATTTTTTAAATTATCTTACTTGTTAGTGTATAAAAATAGAGCAGGCAAACAATTTAGAGTTTAACAATGTCTATGTGAATATTTTAATCTTAAGCTCGTCTTACATCTTGTCTTGTCTTGTTAGAATAAACACTGAAATCAAGAAATCGGGTCTTATGATCCTCTATTTGTGGCTAATAATAACAATAAGATATATTTATTTCAAAAAAATATATATTTATACAAAAATAGTTAAATGGGTAGCTTTTTGGATTATGGAAGGCTCAAGGCGAGCTTAAGATGTTTTGGCGCAAATGGGTATTAATTAGGGTCCGACCGAAACAAGATTTCCAGCCGAAACCGAAACCAAAACCGAATATTCGGCCTCAATCTTAGTTTCGGCCGAAACCGTAACCGAAACCGAAACTTGTATTTCCTATAAAAAATTCATATCATTTTTTTTTTTTTTTTTGAAATATTTTCGGCCTGCGGAAAATTTTTCCCCTCCCGTGAAAATCATTTTACCTTTTTTTTTTTACAGAGACTAAATTTTTTCTCCCTCAAGTGCAAATCATTTGACCTTTTTTTTTTTTGCATGCGAGTCTCATCCCATCTTTTCAGACTCAGGTTTCGGCTACTTTTTGGCCGAAACCAAATATTCGGTCGGTTCCTAGTATTAATGTTTTAAGGTGCACGTCTCGAGGTGCTGATTTTGAGAGGTTCCAACGGCCACAATTATCGACCTCACAATTTTGCATTAAAATTTGATAAGTTGAGTAGAGTCACTTACATTGAGACAGACGCGATGTCGTCTCCACAGAACAGACACTCAGCGACCTGTAACAAAACAAATAACGAGATTAATATCAAGGGCCCAAAAAGGCAACCAACTAAAATAATTATTATCGCGGAATTAATTGAAAAAATTTACTTTAGGAGTTATAAATTTTTGGAGCTTATCCGTGGAAAGAAGAGAGAGACAAAGAATATAAATTTAGCAGGATTTTCAGAGGCTCTGGACCAAAAAGAACAAAACGTCCTTGTTGTTTGAAGACGCGCTCATAATTTAAATCCTTATCTCAGGACATTTCATCAAAACTTCACGGTGAATATAATTAAACCATAAAAATGGGAGCAGATAAAATAAATCTTTTTTTTTATCTATCCTCTTTGACAGGTAAACATCGAAAATATTTTATTTTTATTATATTTTTAAAACAATATTTACTGATTTTTTTTTTTAACTATTTATAAGTAAATAAAGGAATTACAGAGAAAGTAAGTAAACACGATGATTATGTTTAATCAAGACGAACATATTTAGCGTTAATTAATAGGGAAAATGTATGTAATTAGTATTATTATCAAATGACCAATAAACAAATGAATTTCCCTCAAGGACTCACGTATGAGAAATATAAAATAAAACAGTGAAATTATTCATTGTATTAGAAGCAAATTATTTAAAAAGAAAAAAAAAAACAAGTCCTTGATTCTGATTAGAGAATTAAATAATAATAACGAGTGATCCACGAGGTTGGATTGTGGCCGAGCAACAATTGCATTGACCTTTGGCCAGCGATGAAGAGGAGGTAATTGAGGAGGAGGAGGTTTTGTAATGGATGGCCAACCAAGAGAGAGTAAACAACAAGTGAGGTAAGGAAGAATAAATACCAAGTTACGAAAAATAATAAGTGTTTAAGATGTGTATAGGCGGGGTTTATGAAAATTTCCCTTTTTAAAGAGCTGTGAGGATTTTATTTAAACAGGGTATTGCATGCATTCCATGACTAGTTTTAAAAATTTTATTCATCTTTGAGTTTTTAAACTAGAGTTGTAAGAGAAATTTCACTAATTCAATTTGGAAGTTTTTTTTTTTTTTAACAGTCATACTTTTTTCCCATTCTTACTCATTCACACTCCATACACACACACACACACCGTCTTGTAGCCAACTCAGGCCATATAAGACTTTAACGATACTAGTATTTTTATAATATATACAGTATATTTGAGGCCCAGGTATCCAAATGGCTTAAATAAAATCATCGGACTGCCTGGGATCCGAACGCGCGACCCTTGGGATAGAAGATAAGCACGCTACCAACTACACCAAGCCCGAGGTCACTTGGAAAGTTAATTTCTTATTTGGTGATCTTTATGCAATTTTAATAAAAAAATATATATATATATATATATATATTTTTCATTTTCAGGATTTTATTATTAAGAAGACTGTGTGCCCCAAGGACGGATCCAGAGTTTTTTTTTTTTTTTTTGGGGGGGGGTAATTTTTTTTTACCTGATTTGAAGCTGCATTCTGTACTTGTTTATCAGATTATTTGTGTCGAAATAGATTTGAAATACCGACAGACCATTTTGAGTTGAGTGCCCACTTTTTTTAGAATCAGGTACTCTCAAATCGAGTATTTCCATCAACATCCTCGACATCGAATTTTTGGAAAAATAAAAAAAAAAAAAAAAAAAAAAAAAAAAAACAGAATAGAGCAAAATTACAAAAAATCTATAAGAAATAGTTTCAAATGCTCTCTTTCTTGGCATACTCCAAGCACATTTTAAAAATTGGAAACTTTTCCATGATTCTTGTTACATTATAGGTAAGAGAAAGTTAAAATATAAAAATTATATTTTTAAGATTTAATTTTATATATAAAATAAAATTTAATTTCCAAGAAAAATATTTTTCTCAAATCTCGCGGGGGGGGGGGGGAAGTGATAATATCCCTTTACCCCTTTCCGCCTTGTATCTGCTCTTGGTGTGCACTTTGAACAGTCATTTTTAAATGACCATCATCAGATCTATTATCAAAACCATATTATATATTTTATATATTCAACAATTAGCGTATTATTAAACCTATGATACATCTTCAGTTTGTATTTTTTATAGATTTATTATCTTAAGAAGAAATTAATAAAAAATAATTTTGCATAAATTTTTTTTTTGCTAAAGGTCTTTTTCAGTATATGAGGCCATTCAGACCTCTATTTACTTCAATTAATTGGAATCCAATTCAAATGAAATAAATTCTTCGCGAACCCTTTGACCTTTGGCAGCAGTAGTTAATACCCTACCTCTAAGCCATAGGTCAAGGGTTAAAAGAAATGTTATATTTATGAACAATATTAATTATTCAAAATTTGGTGGATCCTCTCTTTTAAGCAATCACGTTTTGTAGGCGCTACTGCGTCATGATGGCTGGCAATGCAACTATAAAACTCACCTTGAAACAAAACAGCTTTTTTTATTAAACATAACTAAAACACTTCGTGTAAAAAGTGCAAAATAATTCAGCCACCCACTGTAGGTTAGAGAAATTTAAAAAAAAATCACCAAATATATTTTGAATTTTTCAAAAAGTTTATAATGAAATGTAGGTGACTTTTTTTTTTTTTTTTTTTTTTTTTTTTTTTTTTTTTTCCCCCCCCCCCCCCCCCCCCCCCCCGCCCCCCCCCCCCCCGTTTCAAAAAAAAAATATTTTTTTTTTCCAAAATTTAAAAACAAAATTTTTAAAAATTTTTTTTTTTTAAAAATTGTTTTTTTTAAAAATTTTTAAAATTTTATAAGAGATTTTTTTTTTTTTTTTATATATATTAAAAATAAATTATTTTAATTTTAAAAAAAAAATTTTCCCCCCCCCCCCGATCAAATTCGTTCCGGCGCCCCTGGTAGTGTAAATTTCACTCAAAAAAAAAATCCCTCTGGCTCACAGAGCTTTAAATTCCGAGATTCTGACTAGAAGAATTTGAACATATGAATAAACTTGTTAAATCATTAAAGTAACAAGAGAAAATCATAATAGGGAAGAAGAAAACATCTTCGCTTGCCAGGTTCTATTTCATTTGAAGCGGAAATGTCTCTCGGCAGAATTAAACAAACCATCAAGTGCTCTTTTCATTTTTATGACTTGTAGAGAAGAAGGATTCAATTGAAATTTTTTTTTTTTTCGAAATCGAGAATATCTCGGGTGTAATTAAGAAAAAACTAGACCGTTGCGTTTCCTTTGAGAAAAAGGGAGTCAACCCGACTGGAGATCCTGGATTGGATAACACCAACACGCTTGGTGAGTAATTCAAATTAAAATATACTATTTTTCAATATATATTTATATTTATAGCAATCGTTATGCATTTCTGAATTATTTGACCCAAATCATTGAGAATTTAAAGAGAAACTTTTTTTTTTTTAAAGAGTACTTTTGATTGAAATCTCAGAAAAAAAAGTCAATCTCATTTCTATTAGAAGGAAATTTTATAAATGATTCGAATTGAGAATGTATTTGAATTCGATATGAAAGTGATTTGCATTCTAACGTAAGATGGAATCGAAAATTTAAAAAAAGGAAAATCTCTAGCAAGCATTTTTAAAGACGTAGCAATTTTTTTTTTTTTTTTTAAATTAAAAAGGAAACGAAAGAGAAAATATAACCAAATATAACCTAAAAAGCGAAATGTGGCATTTTATCTATTCAGCTATTTATATTGTTAAATAGAGATATATTTAGTTTCCAAAGATATATTAAAATTCAGGATGTAAAATAAATATGAGAAAAGATTTATATTTTGTTACTATGGCAACCTATCTATCCTATCTTTCTTATGAAGCACAAGAGTAAAGTGTGCTTCAAACAATTTTGAGGGCAAAACGAGAATATACATTTGAAAGAGCATCTAAAAAAAAAAAAAAAAAAAACTGGAAAAAGTACATCAGTAAAGTACTAGTTCTCTTTGGTTGATTTGATTGAAATTCCTCCAGACGCATGGAGCATGTGTACTTAGCTAAAGTATAAAATTTGGGAATCGAGAGTTTTTTCGTTTTTGAGTAATTCCCTTAATCCACATTTTTGATATTTCATTTGAAATTCATTAAATTTATTGATAAAAAATCCTAAATCCTCAGAAGATCAATTCCAGTTAAAATATCAAAATTTCTCTGAAAGAGATTTTATTGCCTGTTTTATTACTTTTCTTAAAAATGTCATTAAAAGGGTCTACGTTGAATTAGCGTGAATTTGAGTCTTTTTCACAGTAAATTTAATGAATTTCAAGGGAAATATTAAAAAAATGGCATGTTAACAGGATAACATAAAAACTCTAAATTTTATACTTAAGCTAAGCATACATGTCGAAGGCCACACGAAGATTTTGAATAAAATTTGTCAAAGAATACTAGCAATTTATTGATGTACTTTTTTTTCCATTTTCTTAAAATTCTCTTTAGACGATTTTAATTAAAGTTGATAAATAAATTAATTTTTAGATGCTCTTTAAATCGATTAAGATCTGTGACTGTAGGCTTAATGATAATCGAGTCAGGAAAAAAACCTCGTTTAGGGCCGAAACGTCAGCCGGGAGTGCGAGAATTGAAATAAAAGAATATTTGGCTGCACTCGTCTTGTTTTTTTTCCTGACTCCATCATCATGCTCTTTAAAATGTATATTCTCATTTTTCTCTCAACATTGTTTGAAGCACACTTTACTGTTGTACTTCATAGAAACGATAGGAGTGCAATGGTAACAAAATATAAATATTTTCGCATGGTTTTAAATATTACATCCTAGATATATCGGCGGAAACTAAAAATATTATCGACACAAAAAATCTTACCGATGGTATGAGAAAGTTGTGTGCGGTGTGACCAATCACACCAAATTTTTCCATATTTTACAATTTGAATTCTAATGTACCGTTCTACCAGAAACTAAATATATGTCGTGAGGATGTGGCATAAGGACAGCCAAGGCGAAAAATAAAATAAATTTTTTTTATTTTTTGTTGACGTTTCGAGTGCCGATCGCACTCTTCATCAGGACAAAAATGATGTCAAGTTGTCAGGTTAGTTGACATGGCAGTCTAGCAACGTTTTTACTAATTTATATTCTCTTGAAAACTCTCTTTACTGTTCCGACCTCGGAACAGTTTTCAAGAGAATAGACTGCCATGTCAACTAACCTGACAACTTGATATCATTTTTGTCCTGATGAAGAGTGCGATCGGCACTCGAAACGTCGACAAAATATAAAAATAAATTTATTTTATTTTTCGCCTTGGCTGCCCTTATGCCACATCCTCATATCATAATATCCAGCCATCAAGAAACAACTAGTTAAATATATGTCGTTACAAAAATCTGGTGTAACAAGAACATAATTTTCAATTACCAAAGGTACTAGAATAATTCTGCACTCCTCTTTTTTATACCAGAAATAATTCCGCATACAATAATAATAATCTACAATACAACTAACAAAGGTATGATACTTATGCAGTGTCCTTTTAGATATTTAATTCTTGACATTAATTAATTTTTTCACGCATTAATATTTATTAATAAATTGTGAACAATATTATTTCTTTTTATAATCATTATTCTCTAATAATTTATATTTTTTCAGAGTAATACAAAATATATTGTGATGTAACAGAATATCACAGGACATGAGTGTTGTAATAAAGTGAAAAACAACAATTCAAGGTTCCGTGTGACCATTAATTTATATTTTATTGTTTTAACAAGATATATCAAACGGTATACAATACATTGTCTTGGGTGTATAATTAAATACAAACAAAGAATAAAGAGATAATTAATTTATCTTAGGGGTGTGTGTGTGTTTATAAGTGAGAGTGAGTGTTCTATCATTCTACCCTTCCGTTTCACCTATTTCCGCTATCTACACACAAATTGAATTAAATCCTATTGATTTTACTCATTTTACTGATGAAATTATCTTTTCTTATTAAAGTTGAGCATTCGTATAATATTTACATAGCTTAAACAGCTGATTATATGCAAGGTGTGAGTAGGAAATACTTAATGATATTAAAGTACAGTACAGTGCGATTGCACATGTCTTTCCGGTTCTTCACCTGACGCCGGACACGGATGTGACGTCACTATTGACTCTTCTTAAATATTGATTCAGCATTTAAGAAGTCATTCAAAATGTAATCAAATATCTTTTTACCACTTACCTAGAAATTAAAGTTAATATTTGTTTTATAGTCCAAGTACTTGTCAAAAAAAATTCTTGCACTGTCATAATAATCGGGGTTAAATACTAATACTATCCCATAACACCAGGTGACATTGAACCACCCACACAAAGTCACGCAAAGAAGCCGACCTCGGCTCAATTTTCAAGTGAAAAAATATGCAACCGGATTAAACGCAATCACATTCACTTGCTATCCTATCTCAATAGGATTTTTTTTCTTTATTCAATTTATTTTAGATTAAATAAAAAAAGAAATCAATTTTTATTATATTTTACTATACTTCTTTTAAATTCGTAAGATGAAGTTCACGAAAACACTATGTAACAAAATACACGTTTTGGGGTCCCCTGAATCCAAAAAAAGTAAAAAAACGCAACATGGTCTGTCTGTCTGTCTGTGAACAATCTCGAAAAGAGCTATGAGGTTGAATTTTATATTTTATTTAGGTACCCCGCCTCCCTGGGACGTAACACGAAGCTTTTGAACAAAATTGGCAAAAAAGTACTAGTACTTTACTGATGTACTTATTCAGTTTTTTTTTTTTTTTTGATTTTCTCAAAATTTGCTCCAACGATTTTGATTAAAATTCATAAATCAATTATTTTTTAGATGCCTTTTAAAATGTATATATTTCGCCCTCAAAAAATAATTCAACGAGAAATTAAATATTTATATAAAGATAGAGAATCTTTCATAAACTTGAATACTTGCATCTGGCTTCCAATTCCTCCAATTGAAAAAGTAATAATTGTTATGGGCATTTTAAATAAATTTAATTTATGTTCTTTTCTCTTAAAAGAAAAAATAAAAATAAAGGAATTCTATAGGTATGTGAAATTGAAAAAAATAAATTTTTATTTCATAAACGACCATTTTCTTTAAATCAAGTTTTTAACTCTTTTAGGGCTAAACCCATATACTGTGCATCCATATAAATTTATAATTAATTAGAGAAAGTAACAGTGAAAATAAAAAGCGATCTTTAAGTCCTAGATTTGAGTTGGGTGATGTGATTAGTGACTAGCACGTGCCTTGTGAGAAGGGCTCACAAAGGGCTGCGACCTCGGGTCAAGGGTCATGGTCGCCGGACCGGATCCCAGGACCATTCCCTCTCTTATTTCTAGTTATGTTGCAGACAATAGAAGAAAAGACCGGCTCGGCTCGGCTAAGGCCCTAATGCGACCAACGACTAGCTTTCTTGTAAGAAATACACACCGATTGCAAAAGAGGAATTAAAGCGACACCATAAGAGGCATGTCGAACGAATTCACTATGGAGAAAGGAAATTTGCGACCATCTTCTCTTCTTATCAGTCTAAATAAACAGAAATATTAAAAAATGAAACAAATTCCTTTGACGTCATATTCCCTCTCGCTAGTAAAGTAGTGTCCATAATATATTTTTTTTAAATTAGATTTAAACTTTCTACCGTAGGCTCAAGTTGAAACATTATGTATATATGAAAGGTAAAATACACTAGGTTATGTGTTTCAAGGTTTTTTTATTTATTAAAATTAACATTTAATACGTATTTCGACATTACTGTCATCATCAGAAGGGATTTTCTAAAATGAATACATCGTGAAGTTATCTACATTAAATACATCAAAAAAACATATGTTTACAAAGATGGTGTGTGTGAATACTTAGTATTAGGATACCTAGATGGTGTTACTGTTGCATGTATGGCGGGTATGGTTGAATACATAAATTGCTCAAATATGTTTTGTGCCTAGAATATACTAATTAGTGGGGTCTTATACAAGTCCAATTGTTCATTAACTATGTTTTTCCCTTTCTTAATGCCTCTTGTATTTCCTATATTCTAGATTCTATATTCTAGGCACAAAACATATTTGAGCAATCTATGTATTCAACCATACCCGCCATACATGCAACAGTAACACCATCTATGTATCCTAATACTAAGTATTCACACACACCATCTTTGTAAACATATGTTTTTTTGATGTATTTAATGTAGATAAATAACTTCACGATGTATTCATTTTAGAAAACCACTTCTGATGAAGTCAGTAATGTCGAAATACGTATTAAGTGTTGCTTTTAATTAATAAAAAAGCATTGAAACACATAACCTAGTGTATTTTACCTTTCAAATATATTTTTTTTAATTTTGATTTAATAATTAAATATTCGAATATATTTTTTTCATAATATATAATCACTACAAGCTTGACAATCAGATATAAGCCCAGGTGACCTAGGGAATAATTAGGTGGACGAGAAGGTCATCTTCACACTTCTCAACAAATAAAATTTCTTAATGGAGAGACAAATACATTCTTAGCGATCTATTTCATCCTTCAAGGTCGTTTCCAACAAAATTCCGAGCCCGCGACATTTTTTTACTTGTTTTTTATATCTCCAAAGCATCCACGTGATTCAGATGCATATGTTAGGTTCCAATGTGAATAATTTATTTTATGTATATTTATTTATATTCAATAATAAGAACCGTTAGATGAGGAAAGATGTTTTTTTTTCTTAAATGAAGAAACTTCATTTTTAGAACATAATAATAAATCGTTTTCCTTTCAATAAATAAGCTTATTGATTAAGTAAAATAATGCATTCATATAGGCTTTTATTCGATTTATAAAGTTATTCACTTTCCCTGTATCTGAGGGATAAAATTTAATAATTGAATATATTGTTATGGCTGTAGTATTTATGCCGAAGGTAAGAAGAAATATTTCCAAGAATATCGGTTCGGGTTTGAATCATCATCGGATCTACAAACAGAATCAATAATAAATTTTAGATATTTTGAATTTATTATTAATTCCATTAATTCATGTTTGTGGATCTGATGATGATTCAAACCCGAACCGAAACGTTAGCAAAAATTTAAACTAAGTTTTATGTAATAATATTCGCTGCATTCTTTTTGGGAATAGTTTCTTTTTACCTTCGGGGTAAAATTTGTTTATAATTATGTTGGATGTGGCTTTTTTTAAATATATTATTAAAAATTTCTTTTATTTGATTAATTGTCGGCGTTTTGGACGCCAGTCACTACCTTCCTCAGGTCAATATGAAATCACATCCCCCTATATTTATTTGGCATCTAAACGTCCTGAGAAAGGATGCAACCGGCGTCAAAAACATCGGTAATTAAATTAAAATCAAAAATAATTTTTTATAGATATGAATCAATGTAAACAGGAGCAACCAATAAATAAATATCTAGGTTCTAATCACCGGAGACAAAATATTTAAAAAAAAAAAAAAAAAAAAAAAATGAAAGAAACAAATCTAACAACATAAATTGAAACGTCGCTGAGCGTTTAAATAAAATAAGAAAAAATCTGGTGTGACTGGTAGCACAGCACACAACTTTCTCTTACCTTACCGACAGTACGGTACATGGGACGTGGGAAAATATTTATATTTTGTTACCATGGCAACCATTTCTCCTATCTTTCCGATGAAGTACAAGAGTAAAGTGGTCTTCAGAAAGATTTCAATGGCAAAATGAGAATATACATTTTATTGAGAATCTAAAAAATAATTGATTTTTGAATTTTAATCAAAATCGTTGAAGCGAATTTTGAGAAAATCGAAAAAAAAAAAACTGAAAAAGTACTAGTATTTTTGGCTGATTTTGTTCAAAAGCTTCGTGACACGCCTCATGGAGGCGCCAAATTGAAATATAAAATTTCAAACTCCTAGCTCAATTCCTTAATGCTTTTGGATACAGACACACACACACACACACCCACACAAATAGACCATGTTGAGAAAACCACTTTTTTCCAAAACGTATATCAATCAAAATCTCGACGTTGAATTTTTTACATGAATCCAATACTTTCTCACTAATTGTTAACATATATAGGTAAGAGAAAGTAAAAAACAGCTTTATTTATTCTACAAAGTATCAATTAATTTTACGTGTTAATAAACAAGACTATTAACTCACCCTTGCCTTAATAGGAGTAAGCTATTAAAACGAATGAATGAAATTTAAGACTTAGCTTATAAACAAATCCCCAAATTAGCAGGCCTATTTTATTATCTCTATTCGCCAGTTGATGTCTGGCGAACTAATTTATTCAATTCCATTCTATAGGAAATTATCTCGTGGGGGTTAGAATACATTTCAATACTCTATATTAAGTTAATATTACGTCCTTTAAATTTTTTTGAATAATTAAAAAGGTTTTTGTTTGTGAATAACTTTTTTTTTTTTTTTTTTAATTTATTTGGGGCTTCCAGCCAGCGGCCACTCCGCCCATTTACAAACATGATTACAAAAATAAATACATTACAAACAATATTCATACAAGAACATAATATA
>JAKCPI010023373.1:0-55390 GCA_023213315.1 Euborellia annulipes | reverse complement strand
GAAAATATTGGATTCATGTAAAATTCATTGTCCAAGTTTTTGATGGATATATCCATCAAAATATGCTCTAACGTTTTGAGGGTCCACTCTCAAAATGGTCTTTCTGTCTGAGTGTGCGCCATATGCCTTTGATCAAAATTGCCATGTTATTAAAAATATAAATATTCCTACATTTCCTATATTTCGGATTCTACCTAATGTTGGACCAACCTCCTGCTGGAAACTAATTATATGTCGACACAAAGATGAGACAAGCACAGAACAGAGAAAGTTTTGTGCTGTGCGACCAGTCCCACCAGATTTTTTTGTTTTTGTCTGTCTTATTTGGTAAATAAATTTATCGATTTAAAGTTTTATATGTTATGTATTTATTCAGGCCGAAGATGAAAAGAATATTTTTCTTCAAACCCAGTTGGTCTCTTAGGAGCAACCAAAACCCCCCTCTTTATTAACAGGGTGTAGTTCTCTCTAGAGGCCTACTGCCAACTGTGAATAACACAATAGTTGTATAAGAGAAATACAAAATCAGGTCGTGTTGAACCTTCAAAACCTCATTCCATTCTCTCTCTCTCTCTTTCTCTCCATCCTCAACCCAACCACCAACTCAATTTGTTTGTTTGCACGCGCTCTGACTAGAAAATTTCTTAGAATTCCATAAAATATTTCATCTAAAAACAAAAGTAAAATAAATAACACCTTCCAAATCTATAATTTCTATTATTTAATAATTATTCTTTGGTAAGAAATAAATTATATAAAATATTGATATAAAATGTATGGACCATATGATATAATTTCATTTTAATGTTCTAATATCGTTTAAATCGTCCCTTAGAAAGTTTACAGCTTTGGGACTTAACTCAATCATCAAGACCATTATTTTTGCAAAACACTAGTGTATCTCTATTCCACTAATTGGACTTACATTACACCCTTTTCCATTTTCATGATTCATTCTTAATAAAATTGAATGGAGCCGTCAGGGGAAGTATGGAAACCCTCTTTGATGTCAATCTTTGTACTATATTTGTCAAGCTCTTAGATAGACCTATAGGTTAGGAAATAACCATTTTCACACTTATTTCCTTTTAAAAGGGGGACGACATGTGTAAAAGTTCTATGTTGAATAATTGAGAATTAAAAGATGAATGGATGATTATTATTGTAAATATTTAATCATCTTTAATTTAATACTAAAGGCATCTATAAAGATTGAGAGATTTCAGATCTCGAAAATACATATTTATATGGCTAAAAATGCCTTCGGCACCCCTTCCACGCTGAGCCCTAGAGGGCGACGTTTCGGAATATGAATAAAAATTGTCCAGATAAATGAAGTATAAGAAATTAAGTATGCTGGGACAATTCAATTAAGGTTATGGAGAAAAATCCAAAAAACAGCGGCTGCTTTTCATGTTAAAATAATTTATTGGCAAATATTTCGGATTGCCTAACGCAATCCATCATTAGTGCATCAAATTATACGATTGCGGAGTATTTTAAAAAAATTATAAAATACATGCACATTAGAAGCCATTATACGGTATATATGGAGAAGATAACATTTGTAAAACACTTCACAATCGTATAATTTTATGCACCGAGGATGGACTGAATTAGCTATTCCGCAATATTTGCCAATAAATTATTTTAGCTTGAAAAGTAGCTGCTGGTTTGGTTTTCTCTCAATAACATTAATATCCAGATAAATGTATTTTAATTAATTTTTCACCGTAATATGAAAATATAAAATAAAAAAAATGTATTTTAAATATAATTATCAAAATAGGCCTACCCTATCAAATTTTTTTTTTTTTTTTTGTATTCACATTACTTGATTGTATCTAGACTATGAAAATAGCAAAAAATTTTAATATCAAAAAACTCATTTATCATCATATTAAAAATAGAAATAGAATACGTAGTAGAATTTAATAACCACTATGTATAATCAAAGGAGACTTAACTCTCTCCCACTAGAATAGTTCACTGAGGATGGGCGAATAAATTTTGCCGAAACGTCTAAACATTCAAAGTGAATTGAGAGCGTTTTTTTTATTTTTGTCTGCCTGCATTTTCACATCCTTCCCAGGGCCGGAACTATGAGATTTTTTTTAGGGGGGCAAAATTTAATTTGCCGCCCTCTCCTTAAAATTTTCTATACAAAATTCTTATCATTTTACCTTTTTTTTAGTAAATCTTTCTTTAATTGCCGCCCCCTGATATCTGCCGCCCGGGGCACACGCACCCACTGCCCCCCCCTAGATCCGGCCCTGATCCTTCCTCATATTTCCAACCATTAAATAGGCCTATTATTAAAAAACGTAGACTCACCGAGTACTGCAGGTATATATTAATTAGGGGGTTTTAGGCCTTTTCAGATACATAAAAACAATACAATTTAAAAAAAATTATATTTATTTCTAAAAGGTTAACAACCAATGCTGGTTTCGATAGCATTTCAGCTTATCTTCTTCAGTCAGTGGTTTTGCACCTGGAAAAGTTTATATTCAATTTTACAATTTTGATATTAACACACATTAAAAAATTTTTTTAATTACAGTATATATACCTTTTTATAGGTGATCTTTCTAAAAATCCCTCTCCAGGAACCAAACCTTAAAAAAACGCCTGCACTTTTGTCATTAACATACATGGATTAAGATTTTTTTTGCGACTAATTATAAAGTAATTTTGTCTTTTATTATATACGGTAAAAACATCTAAGAATAGGTAGAGACATCTATGGGTTATTTTTATATATATTAGGAAAACAAAACAAAATACAATTATTTTTATACATAATGATTAAAATAAATTGAAACGTTCTCCCTTTCTTAAAAATATTTTTATTTTAGAAATAAATATAATTTTTTAAAAATTGTATTGTTTTTATGTACTGAAAAGGCCTAAAACCCCCTAATTAATTAAATATTATTATTGTAATATCTTTGTTCTTAAAGGCTAAGCCACATATTCCTTTTATATTTACTTGCAATCGAATTTTGCACCTTGATTAATGAGATTGAGTGAACTATGCAAATGAAAGCCCAATAGAACTCGGAATAAATATAAGCCCTTTTGTAAGGAATAAAAGGTGTCAAACTTCTAAAAGAAGAAAGAAACAAAAGCATTAAAAAATGGCAGCTACTGAACTTCTTTAGACCCTCTTCTATAAATCAATAGCTGATTTTGCATAAATTTCAATTGAAAATTCGGCTTCGCAATACATTTAAAATTGTTTGCTTTTTATCTCATCTTTTTTATTTTATTCAAAAAAAGGCAAAGAAATTGATAAAAATTAAATTTTTTTCTGGCTTTTTATATTTTTGAGTTGATTGATTATCTCTGTGTGTGTGTGTGTGCGTCTGTGAACAAAATATCTCAAAGACTAAAAGAGCTGGGAGGTTGAAATTTTATATTTAAGTTAGGTACCCTCCCAGACACTCAAAATAAGCTTTTGAACAAAATCGGCCAAAAAGTACTAGTACTTTACTGATGTACTTTTTCAGTTTTTTCGATTTTCTCAAAAATTCGCTCCAACGATTTTGTTTAAAATTCATAAATGAACTATTTTTTAGATGCTCTTTCAAAAGTATAATATATCAGTAAAATTTTTCGAGGAAATCTTTTGAAGTAAACTTTACTGATGTGGAAGCATTCGTAGCTCAGCATCTATGAATCGCGTGGTTAAGTTTGGAACTTAAGTGCTAAGAGCAACTAAATATATCTCGACACAAAAAATCTGGTATGACAAGTACAGTACACAACTTTCTCTTGCCAAAGGGTAAGATAAAGTTGTGTGCTGTGCATCCAGTCACACCAGATTTTTTTTATTCTACTCCTTTGATAGCCATTGAGCTAAAAATCGTTACAAAATAAAATATGTTCACAAAATTTGTATTTTTTATTTTTTGACTATCTTCATGGATTCTAAAATTTTTTATATATCAGCGATATAGACTACTTCGTAAACAAACTTCTATCAAGTTAGACCAAAAAGGAATTTAAAATATTTTGACATAGGCCTATTAAACACAACATCGATACAATAAAAGGGCATCTCAAATTGTTTAATTACGTATATTTTCTTCTTTATCTTAATTTAGAGATTCCACATTTCTATATGTATTAGTAATTTATTTATTTATTTATTTTATTTTTGTGAAATTAATTTTTTATTATAAACGCTTGGATCTTAAATGTAGCTGACTTGTCTCTTCTGAATTGAGTTTTCCTCTTCTTGCTCCTCTTGAAAACTCTTTTCAAGCTCCCCCTTTTGCAGTAGGATTAAAACTACAAGCAATACTCGAGTAAACAGACAGTTGGCTTTTACCGAGTTGATCACTCTCATTTTCTCTTCTCATGTCAACATTGATCCCCTACAATTTTTATTTTTGTTTGTTTGAACATCAAGTATTAACTTAAACAGAAAGTATATCAAGTTTTTGATAAAGAATATTTTTTAATATAACAAGACTTTTTAAAATTTTTTTATAAAGATTTTTTAATCAAGTTGAATTTAAAGATTATACATAATTTTTTCTCTTAAATACTACAGGTTATTTGACAAAATTTTTTTCTATTATCTTGAAAAAAAAAAGTTAAATTGTTTTATGTATTGTTCCTCTTGATGATGTTTTACTCGATTCAAATGCCGATATAATCTAAAATTTTTTTCAAGTCCTATAACAAGAGATAAATATTTTTCTAATGCTCTATATAGAATTTTGAGTTCTTGAGGGTTGGTTAATTTAAACCCCAGCTCCACTTCAGAATCCCTGTCAATAACTGTTTTTTATGGAGATATTTGTTAAGTTTTAATTTATAAATTTCATTCTGTAAACTTAAATATTTTTTCAATTAGGCCTATTTATATTCTCACATATTTTAACAATAAATATTTCACTAATCCCTCTGCTATTCATTATTTATTATTAATATTTTATAAACAAATATCCTTATGTTATTTATTGAATAGAGAAAGGGGCTTAAATTAACGATTATTTATATGAAACTTTTGAAAATTTAATTTCCAACATGTTGTTTGTCCATTTGTCCATTATTGCTGAGCCTCCGTATTATATATCTATCGCAGAGGCAAATAGGATCTCCATGATTTAGAAACTCATTTGCCTTCTATGCAAGCAATGTCAATAGACCCTAATTGATTTACAAAGCCAGTAGAACTGGAATGCTACTCTCCACAACAAATGTGTTTTATTAAAGGACTCAATTGGAAATTATCCTTGTAATTTAGTGAGAGCAGTATAAAAAAATGTTTACTATTATTATTAATTTGAAAAGTGCTAACTTGGGTTGTTTATCATTGGAATGGGTGCATAAGGTCCGAAGACCTATAATAACCAATAGTCACATGCAGCCAGGAAGAAAATAAAAACAAAAGGAGAAGCTGTGCGCCAGTCACACCAGATTTTTTTTCATTAAATTATTTTAATTTATCAATTTTTTTTTTCCAATTCAATATTGCTTCAAAGAATAAAAACAAAGAGACGCAGAGCGCTCTAGCGGAGACAAGTCCAAACAATCAGTCTGGCATCCACTTGTCCATTCGTTCGGTTCGTTTTCTCTAAGTGATTTTATTTAGTGCTTTTAAAAATTATAAAAAGTGTTCAGTGAGTTTAATTTTCATTGTGATGCGTCTTTAAGTATTAAATTTTATATCGTGAAGCGCCTGCCATCACCTTGGACTCAGGTATATTGAAATGTATTAAATTAATTATTCAACTCCCTTCAAGCCAAGCCAAGAACATGGCCGGTGCTAATTATTATTTTAATAAAGAAAAATTGACTAGAAAATTTTAAAATAATTTACTCAAGTGTTCTATTAGAAATTATTTTATGGTCGTTTGTTAAGAAGGAAATTTGATCGATGTGTGTGAGTGTCTTTACTGGGAATTCTTTTTTATTTTATTATTATTTTTTTTTAAAGGAAATGTTTTTAGATAAAGGAAGATTTTATAAAAAGATTTTTTATTGAGTTCTTCCGTCAGGCGATCTGCTTACTTATATACATTTATATTAATATATATCATTTTTTTCAGAGTAATAATTTTCCTATTTTATTATTACTTTGGTCAACAAAATTTTTATATAGATCTAGTGTTTTGATTAAACGCACAAATATCGGAACAAATTTATTTTGGATCATCATTCTTTTATAAACTATAATATTTTTCATTTTATTTAATTCAATTATTTAATAAAAAAATTAATGGAGGGAGGGGTGGGAGGGGAGGTGAGCAGACTGCAATCGTTTCTTAAACAGTTCTCAAGTTCGTCCCGCCTAATTAACTTTATTTAAATCTTATTTAAATTTATAGTTTTTATTTATTTAATAATTTATGTTGTGATATGTGATTGTCAATCAATTAGATAATCTCTTTGAGATGGTATTTATATTATATTTAATTTATATTATAAATGTTTTTTATTTATTTTATTTGCACAACTGACATTTGAACCAAGCCTGAATTTTAAGTCTTTCTTAGTGGATTTTATACATTTTTAGACCCTTATCATTTTATTTAAAAAATATATACACAATATGACGACCAGGCATACAATCCACCTCAGATTTTTTGGCAGCTCTGAACATGGTTCAAACATAGGAACACCGAAACCAGTGGCGTAACGTTTTTTATATACATTTTGTACCAGATGTGTATATTAAATTTTTTTAAAGGGGGGGGGGGCGAACTCATTTTTAAATACGCCATTGACCGAAACGTCAGCTGTAAATAAAATAAATAAATAAAAGCAGCAATCTCTCATTTTGTTGCAACTCTATTAATAATCAAAAATATTTTTTTTTTATAATTTCTGAGCATTGAGATGTTATGATTCCTAAAATATTTCTAAGCTTAGTTTTTTTTTTTACTTTTCCTAGAGATAGTCGACTACACACGCCAATTTATTTAAATAGACCTATCCTTTTAATCTTCTTTTTTTTTATATACTTATACCTCTATATTACCCTAAGGAGATATTTTTTTAAATATTCCCTCATTTCATATTGGAGAATTTATCGAAGGGAAATTCTAATGAGTTTTCTCCCCTTTTTTTGGAGGCTATAGATTAAATTAAGTAATTAAACTCGATGGGTAGGAGGGGGGGTATTCTCAAAGGACACTCTTTTATATGAATTCTTTTCTTTAGAGGTTAATTAACTTTTTTTTTTTTATTTTTAATTACAGATCATATCAAATTTAATCATTCTGGTATAAATATCAAATAGATTTTTTTTTTTTTACGTGTTAAAAAGTTCGAACTTCTCTCTGCCGATTTGAAAAAAAAAGTCTAACGCCGGGTATCCACTGCGCTAGGACAAACATTGGCGCGCGTTCCAGCCGCGGGAAATGGATATCATTTTGGAATGAGCGCCAATGTGTTCGTTGGAACGCTCGAACGTGAAGCGGGCCGTTCCATCTGGTGTCGGTTTTTAACCGCGCATCAAAGGTGCCGCACGCGCCATTTGAGACGGACGATAGTACTATTTTGTATGTTTGCTGCGTTCCAAGCGATGGATAATCAAATTGCCGTAAATTAATACAACTATATGGTACAAAAGAACTCTTGTGGAATCAAGGGCGGATACAAGGGGGGGGGGGTAAAGGGGTAATTACCCCCCCCCCGAGATTCGAAAAAAAATACCTTTTTTTCGAAAAAAATTTATTTTTAATGTAAAATTTTTAAAATTAATACTTAAAAATCTGGTGTGACTGTCGCACAGCACACAACTTTCTCTTACCTTCGGTAATCGAAAGTTGTGTACTGTGCTTGTCACACCAGATTTTTTTGTGTCGACATGTATTTAGTTCCCGGCAGTAGGGAATATTTGAATTCAGATGTAAAATTTATAAGTATGGGAAAATATTTATATTTTGTTACCAAGGCAACCATTTCTCCTATCTTTTCTATGAAGTACAAGAGTAAAGTGTGCTTCAAACAATTTTGAGGGCAAAACGAGAATATTCATTTGAAAGAGCATCTAAAAAATAATTGATTTTTGAATTTTAATCAAAATCGTTAGAGCGAATTTTGAGAAAATCGAAAAAAACTGAAAAAGTACATCAGTAAAGTACTAGTACTCATGGGCTGATTTTGATTAAAAGCTTATTTTGTCGGTCCCGAGGGGTGTTTAACTTAAATATAAAATTTCAGCAGCATAGCTCAATTCCTTCATGCTTAAAATTGAACACAGACACACACACACACACACACACACAGACAGACCATGTCGCGAAAACCACTTTTTTGGATTCAGGGGACCTCAAAACGTGAAGATCCATCAAAATCTCGACATCGAATTTTTGACATGAATCCAATACTTTCTCTCTCTATATATTAACATATATATAGAGGTAAGAGAAAGTAAAAATTTGATGTGTATTTATATTCTGGCAAACAAGTACAGAATGCGCTTTTAAATTACCGAAATTAAAAAAAATAGTGTGCTGTGCGACGAGTCACACCAGATTACCCCCCCCCCCCGAGAAACACCTCTGGATCCGCCCTTGTGTGGAATAGCAAAAGTTCTTCCGAATCAGTTGCTTGGAGAGATATAAGTTGTGAAATGGGAGCCAGAATTGAAGAAAAAATAACTGTGTCTTGTCATATGTATATTCTTTCATCAACGAACAGCGCGTTGGTGGATGAAAGAGTACATATATGACAAGAGCACACACTGGCCAAGTGAGGGGTGGGCAAGGGGGGCAGCATCATGCCCCGGGCGCTACTCACAAAGGGACGCCAAATGGTCCGCAAAACAAAAAATTCCTGGATAAATATTGTTTCAAATTTAAAGCCTAGCTTGAGCCTATGACTTCATCATTCACTTATTAATTTGCGATTATATTTTACATATAATATTCTATGGTTTTCGAATGGGGGGGGGGGGGGTGCGCTAAAATGGTATTGAGCCCCGGACGCGAATTAAGCTCGGTGCCTACGCCACTGAGAGCACAGTCATTTTTTCTTCAATTCTGGCACAGGAACTCCTATTTCACAACTTATTTCTCTCCAAACAACTGATTTATTATGATAGGACGAATTGTTGCTATTCCACAGCATTTCTTTTGTACCATATAGTTAATTAATTAATTAAATTAATTTACGGCTTAAAAACCGACACCAGATGGAACGGCCCGCTCCAAGTTCGAGCGTTCCAACGAACGCATTGGCCCGCTTTCCAAAATAGTATCCATTTCGCGCGGCCGGAACGCGCCCCAATGTTCGTCCTAGCATAGTGGATACAGCTTAAAGCTGCGTATCCATTAATGGCTCCACAGCGCCGACTGCCCCTTCCGGGAATATATAGAGAGAAAGTATTGGATTCATGTCACAAATTCGATGTCAAAATTTTGATCTATATACACGTTTTGAGGTCCCCTGAATCCAAAAAAGTGATTTTCGCCACATGGTCTGTCTCTCTGTGTGTGCCACCCTTTCTATACATTTCATATAGTTCTATAGTTAAGAGAAAGTAAATATTGAAGAGAGAGACGAACTCTAACGCAAAATAGATAAATAGCCTAGTCACAAGAATGACACAAAATAATGAAATAAAAATTTTTTCATTTAATTAGAAATGTACGTAGCACTATAAAATTCTCTTTTCTCTCATTTCCTTCAATTTCTTTGCTAGTTTCTTATCAAGAATTGACCTTTTAACGTTCTTCTTTCGAATGTCTGTCTGTCTCTATGCTTCAAGAAGAAAAGCGAAAGAAAGAGAGAGAGGTATTTTCTCAATTTTGTGCTCTCTGGTTTCTTTCAATATCTTCCTTTTCTTCAAAGACTATTCAATTTGACCCTTGAAGCCAATCTCCTTCCTCCCTTAGCTTCTTCCTTCACACTATCTTTTTTTTTCCTCCACCCGTATATCTCTCTCTAAATTGGCTAAAGATTTTACGCCTAGATGAAAATTTTATTTTATTAATTAGATTTTCAAAAAATATATACAGGGTGAGTCTTGAGATTTTCCCCCTGTTTATGGAGGTGATTCCTGACATGATTTTGAACAAAAAATGTAAATAAACTAATGGGATGAAATTCATAATTAAAAATCTGGTGTGACTGTCGCACAGCACACAACTTTCTCTTACCTTCGGTAATCGAAAGTTGTGTTCTGTGCTTGTCACACCAGATTTTTTGTGTCGACATATATTTAGTTTCCGCCAATATATTAGAATTTAAGACGTCAAATTTATAAACATAGGAAAATATTTATATTTTGTTACCATGGCAACCATTTCTCCTATCTTTCCTATGAAGCACAAGAGTAAAGTGTGCTTCAAACAATTTTGAGGGCAAAACGAGAATATACATTTGAAAGAACATCTAAAAAATAATTGATTTTTGAATTTTAATCAAAATCGTTAGAGCGAATTTTGAGAAAATCGAAAAAAACTGAAAAAGTACATCAGTAAAGTACTAGTACTCTTTGGCCGATTTTGATTAAAAGCTTATTTTGTCGGTCCCGGGGGGTGTTTAACTTAAATATAAAATTTCAGCCTCATAGTTCAATTCCTTCATGCTTAAAATTGAACACACACACACAGGCAGACACACAGACAGACACACAGACAGACAGACCATGTCGCGAAAACCACTTTTTTGGATTCAGGGGACCTCAAAACGTGAAGATCCATCAAAATCTCGACATCGAATTTTTGACATGAATCCAATACTTTCTCTCTATATATATATTACATATATACATAGGTAAGAGAAAGTAAAAATTTATGGCAATTTGAAAAAAGCATTTATTTTTTTTTAATTTCGGGATTTCTCAAACAAAAATGAAAATAATACATCGAAAACAAACAATTATTTAATTTCGTACCATTCTCTTGCAAGAGTGGTTTTAAAGCAAGTGTTCAAAAATTCCTCCCTGCATTTGAAGGCAAAGTAGTAGTAACCAATCTGATTGTTATGGAAACGTACCACTCGCTTCATTTGTTTTTACTTTCTCTTACCTATGTATATATGTAATATATATATAGAGAGAAAGTATTGGTTTCATGTCAAAAATTCGATGTCGAGATTTTGATGGATCTTCACGTTTTGAGGTCCCCTGAATCCAAAAAAGTGGTTTTCGCGACATGGTCTGTCTGTCTGTCTGTCTGTCTGTCTGTGTGTCTGTGTGTGTTCAATTTTAAGCATGAAGGAATTGAGCTAGGAGGCTGAAATTTTATATTTAAGTTAAACACCCCCCGGGACCGACAAAATAAGCTTTTAATCAAAATCGGCCAAAAAGTACTAGTACTTTACTGATGTACTTTTTCAGTTTTTTTCGATTTTCTCAAAATTCGCTCTAACGATTTTGATTAAAATTCAAAAATCAATTATTTTTTAGATGCTCTTTCAAATGTATATTCTCGTTTTGCCCTCAAAATTGTTTGAAGCACACTTTACTCTTGTGCTTCATAGGAAAGATAGGAGAAATAAATGGTTGCCATGGTAACCGAATTTAAATCTTTTTCTTTTTATTAGATTAAAAATCAATTATTATTTAAACGCCCATTTTTTTTTTTTTTTCGGAGAAAACATATCTCTCTCTCTCACAAAACTATCTTCTCTCTTTCTACGCGTTTTAAATTTTTCTACCTTATCTTCGCATTTGACCAATGTTAATTTCCTATGGGGATTTGTATGTTAATTTCAATTCAAAAGGGAGTCCCCTTTGGAACTTTTTACGCATTTAAAATTTTTTTTTCGAATTCTTATGAAATTTTGTATTTATTTACGATTCTATATTGTGTATAAAATGTCCAAATATGAGATTAAAATTTTGAAAAATAACCATAGTTTATTTCAAGCAATCAACATTTAAAATGCAAGTTTGAAACTAAGGTGCTAGCGGAAACTAAATATATCTCGACACAAAAAAATCTGGTGTGACCAGCACAGTGCACAACTTTCTCTTACCGAAGGGTAAGAGAAAGTTGTGTGCTGTGCGCCAGTCACACCAGATTTTTTCAAATTGCCATAACTCTTTAATTATGAATTTCATCCCATTAGTTTATTTACATTTTTTGTCCAAAATCATGTCAGGGATCACCATCACCTCCATAAACCGGGGGAAAACCTCATGACCCACCCTGTATGTATTAATTATTTATTAAAAATATAAATACTGTAGAACTTTTCGACTACTTATTCTGTATTCTGTGCATTTGCTCCGATTTAAGCCTGATTTAAGCGAACTAACTTAACAATTTTTCTGCAATGAAGTTAGCAACATATACAATCATGTTCGTGAAGTTAGCCACCATCATCACAGCAAGTGTTTACATAAAAGGCATGATTGTTACAATAAGTTTTTTGAAATTTATTTTAACAAAAATAGTACAATGAGCGCCACAATTGAGTCCCCATCTGATAGCTAGAGTGTATAGTGAAATAATTTTAATGACCGAAATGGTCAAACGTAAAATCCGGTACAGATGATTTTATTTTATTTTTCCAAATTTAAAATAATTTCACCATATGCCTAAGGTTCTAACTATCAGGTGGAGAATCAATTGTGGAGCTCACTGTACAAGTTAATTTTACTAAATTATTCCATTAATATAATACAATAATCAATCCTTAATATCTTGATTAGAATCAGCAGTTTAATAATCTATGTGTCAATGTTCTACAATTAATTAAGTCTATATCCATCTTCTATGTTGATGTTATTGCACTTATTGTAACAATCATGTTTTTTGTGTAAACTCTTGCTGCGATGATGGGGGGTAACTTCATGGAGATTTTGCTAACTTCATTGCATATAAAATACTACCCGAGTAAAAATGATCGAGGGATACACACGCCGGCAGGAGGTCTGCATAGTGAACCTTGAGGGACACACAGGGATATATACACGCCCGCACCAGGGACACACACAGTAGATCGAAAGTGACCAGAAGAAAAATGTGTGTCCCTGGAGCGGGCGTGTATCCCTGTGTGTCCCTCAAGGTTCATTATGCAGACCTGTTGCCGGCGTGTGTATCCCTCGATCATTTTTAATCATTTTTACTTCACGTAGGTGTCCCTTAGAGGTTAGTTCTTTTGAGTCGGAACAAGCGCATAGTACTTAAAAACGACTACAGAATAAGTTGTTCAGTATTTATATTTTTAATAAATATTTAATAACATGATAATAATAATAAAAGTTGAAGAGAAGTTGCTGTTGATGTTATGGAATGGAAAAGAGCAAGTACAGGTGCAACAAATAAAGAGAGCCTTTGGATGCTAAATGCCGAAAGGGAAACGTTTCGGATAAAATGTTATAGACTCTCACGAAGCATTAAACACTCGCCTGTTTTTATAAAAAAAAAAAATTACATGTGCACAAATTCGTGCCACAACAACAATGACAACTTTATGCCTAATTAGTTTATAAGCCTACAAGGACTGAGGATGGACAAATAAAAATTTTGTCCGAAACGTCTCCCTTTCGGCATTTGGCATCCAAAGGCTCACCTTATTTGCTGCACCTGTACTTACTCTTTTCCATTCCAATAATAATAATAATCCAAACCATAAAAGCTTTAATAAACATATTTTTTTTCTTTTATTTTCAAAATAAAAGAAAAGCGTAATATTATGAGCTTAAAAGGGAATGTAAAATGGATCTAGTGTCGTGACATCGGTCTCTTGTCCGAAAATGGAGATTTACCACCTAAAATGTCCACAACAAACTTTCTCCATTTAGTACAAAAAAAAAAAAAAAAAAAAAAAAAAAAGAAGAAAAGAGAGAGAGAGTTTCTCCCGCCAAATACTGACATACGACACTAAGATGTATGGTACTTTAACTGGATTTCTTTGGGAACACTTTTTTTTTACTGATGTATCGTGGCTAAGTTCAACACTATGTATATGTTCATAACTTAACGTTGTTGAGAACAACAATGCTTGTAAAATTTTATCGAGGTAAATAAAGATAGAGTCTTGAAATCAACTGTATTCATTTTATTCCCCTCATACGAACACATCAAGTGGCGACGAGGATAAAAAGTAATTTCAAGGGAAAAATAACGCAAAAATGACGACAAATAAAATAATGATCCCGGATGAATTTCTACCAATACCAGGTGAGCCTTCAATTCCTTGGCAAATTTGGTTAACAACAGTCGAAGATTTCTTTTTCTTAACTGATAGAAATGTTAGCGAAACGAAGAAGTTAGATGATAAGGCAAAAAATTTATATATATGCCAATTCTTGGGCGCTGAGGGTCGGCGTATATCGATGGCTTACGCTTTTTACGAAAGACGCTCCTCACTTAATCATGTAGAATTTTTAAAAGAACTTGAAAATTTATTTAAGCCAAAAATTAACCAAGTGAGGGCCGCATTTGAATTCAGGTCGCGATTTCAAAACGAGAGCGAATCTGTAAACGCGTTCGTAACTGACCTACGTACCCTCATTATAAAATGCGATTATAAAGACCCGGAGCTAGAGAAACGATTAATAGCAGAGCAATTAGTAATAGGATGTAAATCAAAACTAACGCAAGAAAAACTCCTTTCTGAAACAAAAATAGATTATGACAAATTTATTCAAATTTTATTAGCAGACGAATCAGCGTCGAAAGATTCTATTTTATTACAAAAAAATAAGAATTATAATTGTGATAAATCAATTTCAAAAATAAGTAACAGATCGAATTTCAATAATAAAATTCCAATTAAAAATAAGCCAAATGACCCGAAAAATGCATTAACTAATTTAAATAAAAACAAAATAAATCACAATTATAGCAAAAAGAAATGTTTAGGATGCGGTAGTGAGTTTCATTTTCATTTATCCGAAGAATGTCCCGCGAAAGGAAAGTTTTGCAAGAAATGCGGTAAAATGAACCACTTTTCAAACGTATGTTTGTCAAAGACGGAACAAAATTTTAAAACGGGGAAAACGACACGAACAATTATCAATGATCTATCTTTAAATGAACGGCGAAAACAAATGCAAATTAATTTAGAAATTAAAACAATGGGCTCCGGAAGAGTGAAATATAACGCAATGGTAGACACGGGTTCAGATATTTCTACAATAACATTAGAAGTATTTAAAAATCTTAAATCGAACATTAGGTTTATGAAGAATGAGAACGAAATAAAAAATTTTGATGGCAGTGAGATTAAGAAAATTCTAGGGAAATTTACATTCGAAATAAAATTTGGGAATAAGGAAATTAAATCATTAATTTACATAACAACAAATGATTTAAAACCAATAGTGGGAATAGATCTTATAGAAAAGCTAGAAATAAATATAAACGGGAAAGAGCTAAAAATTTCAACAATTCAAGAGAAGAACGAATACTTAAACAATTTTCCAAATTTACTTAGTGACAAATTGGGAACTTTCAAAAAATTTAAACATGAAATTTTATTAAAAGAAAACTCTGTTCCAACCCAGACAAAACTAAGATCGATTCCTTATTTTTGGAGAGAAGCGGTTATAAAAGAATGCGAAAAGATGGAGAGAGAAGGAATATGGTCCCGAGTAGAAAAAAGCGAATGGGTTAGCGGACTTGTAGTTGTACCTAAACCTGACGGGTCCTTAAGAATTACTACAGATTTTACATCTTTGAATAAATACGTCATACCTAACTTACACCCTATTCCTAACATTACTGACATTTTTCTAGAATTGAAAGGAGCTAATCATTTTACAAAATTGGATTTGAGAAAAGGATATTTTCACCTCGAGCTGGATGACAACTCCAAGGGGTTGACGACGACAATTACACCACACGGATTATTCGCATATAATCGTCTACCGATGGGTCTGAAGGATTCAGCTTCGATTTTCCAAAAAGCCGTTCAAACAACACTAGCTGATTGCGAGAATTGTCAAGCATACATCGACGATATTATAGTCTACGGCAAGACGCAAGTGGAACACGACAGGAGTCTCAAAAACGTTTTAAAAGCTTTAAACGATAACGGGTTCAGATTAAACATATCAAAATGTGAATTTAGCAAAGAGTCAATAAAATATTTAGGACATTTAATATCGAGAAGGGGCATCCAGTCTGATCCGAAAAATATTGAAGCTATCTTAGAGACACCTAAGCCGACAACAATTAAACAGGTGCAATCATTTTTAGGAGCGATTAATTTTTATTCAAAGTTTATTCCTGGACTTGCCAGCATAGCAGAACCATTAAGAGCGCTAACAAGGAAAAACAGAAGATTTCAGTGGACATGGCGTGAAGACAATGCATTTTTTAAATTGAAGAAGATTATTACGAGCAACAACATTTTAGCGATATTTGACATGCACGCGGAAACGATTGTTACTACAGATGCATCAGACGTAGGGGTCGGAGCAGTCTTAAGTCAAATACAGGACGGTAAAGAAGTTCCGATTGCATACGCGTCACACACGTTATCCCAAGCAGAACGGAATTACCACGTGGGAGAACGCGAAGCACTCGCATGTGTATGGGCCTGTGAGCTTTGGGAAAAATTTCTTTTAGGAAGACACTTTACATTAAGAAGCGATCACTTAGCACTAAAAACGCTATTAACAAAATACGCGAAAGCCCGACAGACAGCGAAGTTCGCAAGATGGTTAGAAAGATTGTCCATTTTTGACTACACTCTGTCCTACGTGAAGGGTGAAGAGAACGGATTGGCAGATTATCTATCGAGAACGCCATCGGAAAACAACGACAACATTGACATTTACTGTAAAAGTATAGAAGCATCGGAAAATATATCCTTAGCAACGATTCAAGAACAACAAGCAAATGACGAAATTTGTAGAAAACTTTTCAAGTACATTAAACAGGGATGGCCCATGAAACACGAAATACCTAACGAGATGCAAGCATATTATAGAGTGAAAGACGATTTAACAATTGAAGACAATATACTCGTGCGAGATTTTAGAATAATCGTCCCAACATCATTTCGACACTTCCTTCTGAAGAAAGCACACGAAGGACATCCAGGCATCGTAAGAATGAAGAGACAGATGAGAAGAAGTTATTGGTGGCCAGGTCAAGACAAAGACATTGAACAATTTGTTAAATATTGTGTACCCTGCCAAGATAGTGAAAAATCACACAAGCATCAAAAGAACACCCCTGAGAGAATTCCTGTACCTGAAAAACCTTGGTCAAAAGTGGCGATAGATGTAACCGGACCATTTGCAAACGCACCCAGGCATCAAAGGTACATTGTAGTTATAATTGACTATTACTCAAAGTTTCCGGAAATCCTGCTAACGGACAATATAACGTCATCAAAAATAATAAAGTGGCTACAAGAAGTATTTTCGCGATTTGGCAACCCAGATATAATAGTGAGCGATAATGGTACGAATTTCACATCACATGAATTTAGTGAATTTCTACACTCGAGAGATATTTTACATTGGAGAACGCCCAATTATGATCCGCAAAGGAACGGACTAGTCGAAGTTTTCAACAGATATTTGAAATATGGAGTCCAAACATTTTATGCCGCACGGAAAAGATTTGATGAAGGTATTCAAGAATTATTATTCAATTTCAGAACAACTCCCTCAACACCTCATCAACCATCTCCAGCAGAACTAATGTTTGGGAGAGAGGCGAGGACAAATTTCGAGCCAAGAAGAAATTTTATAGAAAACAGAGACAACGTAAAGAGAGAAGAGTCGAAAGAAGAAAGACAGAACACACCTGGAAGAGAAAGAAACAGAAAAGACGAATCAAGATTCAAAGTAGGGGATCAAGTGAGAACAAAGCTACCTCATGTTCCGAAAGGCATGACACCGTACTCGAAAGTTTTTAAAGTAATCGAAGTACTCGGGAAGGACACATATCGACTAGACAACGGTAAAGTGTGGAGTGGAAACAATTTAGTGGCCGTAAGGGAAAAAGAATATATAGAAGTAGAACAAGAAACAGAAGAAAGAAGACTTCCCAGACAATCTACAAGAGTGAACAAGGGAGTACCACCCCGGAGATTGAGCTTCTAACGAAAGGGGAGGTAATGATGTATCGTGGCTAAGTTCAACACTATGTATATGTTCATAACTTAACGTTGTTGAGAACAACAATGCTTGTAAAATTTTATCGAGGTAAATAAAGATAGAGTCTTGAAATCAACTGTATTCATTTTATTCCCCTCATACGAACACATCATTTACCTTTAACTTTAGACAATTTATTTATTTTATTTTTTTAAATAATGCCTTTCTATTGTATGTGGCAATTATATGACTGATGACTGATGACTGATGACAGTACCCTGCACTCAGTCAGGACTGGTGAAACCTCATCCACTGGTCGTCTGGGGGCTGTGTCGTCGATAAATGATGATCTTGGTCTCTTGGAGGAATGGGGAAACCTCAATCAAGTAAAATTCAATTCCCAAAAAACCCAATGTTGTTTAATTTCTAGACAAAAAAATAGGATTTGCCCTCCCCTTATTTACAGCAATAATGGCCTCGAGTTCAAAGATTCATTTTCTGTTCTGGGAGTGACAGTTACATCTGATCTCTCCTGGAGCAACCACATCTCTTCTGTGGTTAAATCTACCGCAAGGAAATTGGGTTTCCTATTCAAAACGAAGCGTTACTTTTCCTCCCAACAACTCCTAATTCTCTATAAAGCCCAAATTCGGCCGTGTCTTGAATATTGTTCCCACCTTTGGCGAGGGGCGTCGAAAGACGCTCTCTCCTCCTTGGAAGCCATACAGAGGCGTGCAATTAGACTGATAGGTGATTCTACCCTTACTGCATCCCTACAGTCACTAGATCATAGAAGAAGAGTATCTTCACTATCTCTCTTCTACAGGTATTACCATGGTCAATGCTCTGCCGAATTAAAATCAATTATCCCACCCAATGCAACATATTCACGGAACACAAGAGAGGCATCTTCCCAGCATCCCTATGCTGTTCAGATCACGACTAACAGAACAAATCAATTTCATTCTTCCTTTGTCCCCATGACCTCCCGTGATTGGAACAAGCTCCCTGCGTCTATCTTCCCCAAAACCTACAATCTTCAGACTTTCAAGTCTAACCTCAACAGGCATCTTCTCAGTTCCCGCAGTTGAGTTTCCCCTTTATGCTTCTCCTTTTGTTTTTATTTTCTTCCTGGCTGCATGTGACTATTGGTCATTATAGGTCTTCGGACCTTATGCACCCATTCCAAAAAAAAAAAAAAAAAAAAAAAATATTAGTACCGAAATAAAAGATTGGCAAGTGATTCGTTAGAATTGCTTTTTTTTTACTTTCTCTTACCTATGTATATATGTAATATATATATAGAGAGAAAGTATTGGATTCATGTCAAAAATTCGATGTCGAGATTTTGATAGATCTTCACGTTTTGAGGTCCCCTGAATCCAAAAAAGTGGTTTTTGCGACATGGCCTGTCTGTGTGTGTGTGTGTGTGTGTGTGTGTGTGTGTGTGTCTGTGTGTCTGTGTTCACTTTTAAGCATGAAGGAATTGAGCTATGAGGCTGAAATTTTATATATAAGTTAAACACCCCCGGGACCGGAAAAATAAGCTTTTAATCAAAATCGGCCAAAGAGTACTAGTACTCTTTTACTGATGTACTTTTTCAGTTTTTTTCGATTTTCTCAAAATTCGCTCTAACGATTTTGATTAAAATTCAAAAATCAATTATTTTTTAGATGCTCTTTCAAATGTATATTCTCGTTTTGCCCTCAAAATTGTTTGAAGCACACTTTACTCTTGTGTTTCATAGGAAAGATAGGAGAAATGGTTGCCATGGTAACAAAATATAAATATTTTCCCATACTTATAAATTTTACATCTGACATGTGAATTCAAATATTCCCTACTGCCCGGAACTAAATACATGTCGACACAAAAACTGACTGGCGCACAGTACACAACTTTCGATTACCGAAGGTAAGAGACCAGATGTCACACCAGATTTTTTTATTAACCATCAACTTGTTTGTTCAATATTGATAACCTTAAAAGCCTCCTTTGGGTGAATTCAAGATGTAAAATTTATAAGTTTATTTATATTTTGTTACCATGGCAACAATTTCTCCTATCTTTCTTATGAAGTACAAGAGTAAAGTGGTTTTCAGAAGATTTCAACGGCAAAATGAGAATATACATTTTAAAGAGCATCTAAAAAATAATTGATTTTTGAATTCAAAAAAATCGTTGAAGTGAATTTTGAGAAAATCGAAAAAAAATTCTGAAAAAGTACATCAGTAAAGTACTAGTACTCTTTGGGCGATTTTGATTAAAAGCTTATTTTCACGGTCCATGAGGGTGTCTTACTTAAATATAAAATTTCAACCTCCTTTTAAAGATCATAGAAAAGGAAAGGCTAAATTCTTTAAGATTAAAATATAAATAATCTTTAAAGAATCGCTTTGAGAATTTTAATTGAAAAATCTTTATACCTTGAGAGCACGAAATCAATTCACACCTTGTCTCAAACGACATAAATAGTAAAATTATTCATTTTTCCTTTAAATTTATTAGTCTTTAAGGGCACGTGAGAGAGAGGACTGTTGAAAAAAAAAAAAAAAAAAAAAGTGGCAGCCAGCAGGGAATTTTTCATCAACACTAAATTTTGAAATATTGTTCAATCCAGACCGGCGAGAGAGAGCGAGTTAACTTATTTATTTCGCGATGACAAACCATTACTTTTTTTTTGGCGAGTTAGGGGATTTGCCCTTCATAAATTTATTAGTAATAAAATAACAGATTTTTTTTTTTTTTTTAATAATCAAAAGGGTTTATAACGTTTTGAATAAATTATAAGCCAATGGGATTGCTTTTTTTTTTTTTTGTCTACTTGAAATATTTATCGGAAATGAAATGAAGGATCAAATCGAATTTGTTTTTTTATCTTAGTTATCTCGTTTCTTAGTAATATATCTTGTAATTTGCGTCTTTTTTTTAAACAAAGTGGTTGATATTGAATTTCATGTGACGTGGCTTAGTGATTGACAAGACTTCCGATTGGTGTTCTGACCAATAATAATTTTGCTGGAAAATGCACCCAAGATAGTCTTTAGGTGGTATTAAATGGATACGATGATAAAATAAATAATAAAATTGAGATCGGACTACACGAACAACTTTGCCCACTAATTATGGGATTATCTGTTGATTCATTAGGAAAGTTTATAAATTAAATGATGTTTGATTTGAATTCCGAAATTCTTTAATCAAATAAGGGGTGCCCATTAAGACTGCCTATTTTGAAATTTAAAAAAAAGCACACTCAGGTCTAGTCTCTAAAAACAGACGTTAAAATTTATAATAAACAAATGGTTATTAAAAAGTAATGTAAAAACAAACAGAGTTAAAAAAACAAAGTTTTAACAGCGACGTTAACATGTTGCTTTTATTTCAAAGCTATCAAAATCATAACCTTACTTTTTAGGTTAAGAACGCTATGTTTATTTTAAACACGACGTTAAAATATTAAAGGCCCCTCCTAGACATGGCATTAATTTTTAACACTATTTACTAAATGTTAAAGTTTTTGTTTACAGAATAGCTATTTGAGGCAAGGAAGTGATTTTGAATAGCATTTTTTTTAACGCTGATTGTTTTTACATTACTTTTTAACATCTATTTGTTTATTTTAAATTTTAGCGTCTGCTTTTAGAGAATAGACCTGAGTGTTTGTTTGAAGAGTTTAAAACGAAGTTGTATAACTGTGATGCAAATAGACGGTAGCACTAAGATGATAAAATGCAGGTATATTTTTTTTCTTTATTTTTACAGCTTTCGGTTCTATGTTTGAACCATAGCCAGCTCTTGAAAGCCTTCACATATAGAACCGAAAGCTGTAAAAATAAAGAACAAAAATATAGCAGCATTTTATCATTTTGGGGCTACCGTCTATTAATTTGAAACGTTTAGATATTTGGATATATGATAGCAGCTATTGATTATTTCATTTATTAAGGAAGTTTCGGTCTTGATTAAGACCATATTCAGAGCTGGTGGACTGGCAATAGAGGCATATTCAATCATATAGTTTAATATGAACATATAAATAAGGTATTTATAATAATTTTTTTTATTAAAAATTATAATTCTAATATGTGTACGAAAACCAACAATAAATGATGGCCCAATAGTCGAATACGGTGTGTAACGATTTTTAGGCATGATAGAAATGAACTAGGAGGTTGAATATTTATATTTAAGTTATGTACCCTCCCGGGCAGTTAAAATAAGCTTTTGAACAAAATTGGCCAAAAAGTACTAGTACTTTACTGATGTACTTTTTCCGTTTTTTTTTTTCGATTTTCTCAAAATTCGCTCCAACGATTTTGATTAAAATTCAAAAATTAATTATTTTTTAAATGCTCTTTAAAATGTATATTCTCATTTTGCCATTGAAATCTTCTGAAGACCACTTTACTCTTGTACTTCATAGGGAAAATAAGAGAAATGGTTGCCATGGTAACAAAATATAAATATTTTCCCATACTTATAAATTTTACATCTCGAATTCTAATATATCGGCGGAAACTAAATATATGTCGACACGAAAAATCTGGTGAGACAAGCACAGAACACAACTTTCGATTACCGAAGGTAAGAGCGAGCAAGTTGTGTGCTGTGCGACAGTCACACCAGATTTTTTCGTCATCTGAGGCCATTCAAACCCTAGTCATGGTATTTCAATTGAATTCTTTGAAATGCAATTCGTAATTAACACCAACCATTGTAATATAGATTCCCTAACCATCTCTACTTTTGCTATTAAAACAGATATTAATGTAATATAATAATTTACGTACAAATTTTGTTTCAACAAAAGCGCTTGAAGAATATAATAAATAATGAAATGAAACTAGATAAGGTAACAAAATCCTTTTCATCTAATAGGATATTTTAGCATAAATAAGCAACTTGCAAATTTAAAATTGTTATTGTTTTATTATAAGCCTTTAAAACTTGAGAAAATGAAATTCCCTATTAAATAAAGTTGATGAAGATTCCCCCCCCCCCCCTTATGTGTTATTAATTAGTCAGGCACATTTCCTAAAATAATAATTAGAAGATGCGGCGGCGATGTGATGGACTTGGAATCTCATCTCAGGTGTTGTTTTATTTATTCAAGCTGTTTGTTGTTGTTGTTGTTGTCGGTCCTTTCCCTTCATCATCTATTGTTTTATAAGTTCCTAAACTGTCCTATTGTGTACTTAGGACCTTTTGTTTTCCATCTCTCTACTCCCTCAAGGGAGTGAAGAAAAAAAAAAAAAAACACTCTCCAATGGATTCGCACTTTTTCTACGTTTCTTTTTCCTCTTCAACGCTCACGCAATTTCTTTCTTCTCTCTCTTTTCTTCCCATTTACACCTTTTTTTTTCTTCTCATTTTAATTAATTATTACTACTTAAGATTTTTAAGCTTCAATTGTGTCATGGAAAGTTTCACTTTATTAAAATAAATAAATAAACTTGAATTTATTTTTTTTTAAATGGAACTTTTATTTGATGGCCTCAAATTTTTATCGTTCTTCTATCAGCATGTCGCGTTACAAGCCGTGACGCTACAAGCTATGACGTCGCAAGCCGTGACGACAAAAATAGGAAAGTTGAAATTTAATATACAGGGTGTCCCAAAATGAAAGAGCAGATTTCAATTTCGTATTACAGACAAACTATGAAAGATAGAAACACATTGCGCATGTCATTGGATAGAGGAAGGTTCAAAGTTTTGACACAGCAGCGCTGTTGTTCGTTTATAGCAACATGGCGACTACACGACAGGAAAAGTCATTTTGTGTGTTGGAATTCGCGAGATCTCAATCCATTATTCAAGTGCAACGTGCGTTTCGCAGTCGATTCAACAAAAAGCCGCCTCGGCACAAGCAGATTTATGATTGGCATACAAAATTTGTGGAAGTTGGTTGTGTATGCAAACAGAAAAACACTGGTCGTCCACGCACGTCTGATGAAAATGTCGGGCGTATCCGAGATGCGTTCGTACGGAGCCCTAAGAATGTTGAGTGTATGATGTAGTGTCAAAACTTTGAACCTTCCTCTATCCAGTGACATGCGCAATGTGTTTCTATCTTTCATAGTTTGTCGGTAATACGAAATTGAAATCTGGTCTTTCATTTTGGGACACCCTGTATATATCGAATTATAAAAAAATAATTGTGAGATTTAATAATTCAATTTTTAAATTGATAAAATATAATTTTTAAAATAATTTAAAATGATTCAAATCTTCAATTACTAAATAAATATTGTTCTCAGTTTTTAACATGCGTCTATTGATTTCCCCCCATTTTCCAATTATTAAATTAAGATTAAAAACGCAATTTTAATACCCTTAATTGAATAATTTTCTGAAAATTTGGTATCCAAATGGCTTAAATAAAATTATCGGATTGCCTGGAATTCGAACCCTCGACCCTTGGTATACAAAGCATGCGCGCTTCCAACTACACCAAGCCCGTGGGCTTTATACATTTGTTTGAGGTCTTTTTAAGCTATTAACCTGTCCAGATTTTCTATAATTATTATAAAATAAATTTTTCTTTTGTTTCAGGTAAGTAGTCAACTTCTCAATCTCAAACTGATTATTGCTAGAACACATCATGTAAGTAAGAAAAAAAATTATTTTTTTTTATTTAAATGATAGGCAATAGTGGTGGGAGTCTTTCTACTCCAACCTCTATATTTTTTTTTTCGATGTTTATATTTTTTTTATACTATAAAAAGAACAAAAAAAAAATTTAGATCATACATATTTACATTACAATAAGATAGATGAGCGTTGAAGAAATATCATCCAATATGTAGGCTTATATCCGAGATATTTCTCAATCAATCATTTTATGAATGATTTTTATCTACTATTTGCTAAAATTACTTATCGTTTTTTTTTTTTTTCATCATTGCAATAGTTTATACGAAAATCGGTATAAAAAATTGCATAATTACACAACTGGATAGGCGATTAGGTTGAATTGCGTCATGACTTTTCTAATTAAATATTTTTATTAAACACCTGATCTTCTTTTATATTTTATATATATAATACCAGTCGCAAAGACCGCTGGGGGCGGGCTTTCCGCCTAGTCGGGGGACTGCGCCCCCTTGCTCGCCCCATGGGGGTGCCTAACTTCAAATATAAAATTTCAACCTCCTAACTCTTTTCGTTCTTGAGATATTTTGTTCACAGACACACAGACACACACACAGACGCACAGACAGACACACAGAAAGACCAATTTGCAAGACTCACTTTTGGACTTAGGGGACCTCTAAACGTGTATATCCATCAAACGACATCGAATTTTTGACATGAATCCAATACTTTCTCTCTATATATATTAACATATATAGAGGTAAGAGAAAGTAAAAATTACAATATTCCCAAAAAGATTAATTTTTCATATAAAATCCTTGCGTGATGCTTTTTTTGCCGCCAGTGTGTGTAAGAGGCAGGGCCGGAACTAGGAAATTTTTTAGGGAGGGCAACTTAAAATTTTCTATACCAAATTCATATCATTTTACCTTTTTTTTTAGTAAATCTTTCTTTAATTGCCGTCCCCTAAAATCTGCCGCCCGGGGCACCGCACCCACTGCCCCCCCCCCCCTAGATCCGGCCCTGGTAACAGGTATAACTGTGATTGGTCATTTTAAAGTTTCTAGAGAATTTTAAGGAGTTTGGCCATTAATAATGATGCAAAATTCAGATACTTTGAATAAAAAAAAAAAACAAAATTTAATACTCAAAGCTCACTTATTTCAATCGAATGTTTTATTATCATCTTTTGATAAGATAAGGGAATCTATGCTTAACAAAGATAAATTTTTTTTTTTTTTTTTTGAAATCGGTTTTTAGTAATCTAAAAATTCAATATTTAAATAAATAAAGCAATAGCGAAGTGAAGAGACATTTAAGTAGGAGATAACAAAAGTAACTTGTTTGTTACATAAACAAAAATAAACAAGAAAATAATAATAAATAATTTCGTATCAAATAAATAGTCTACTTAAGAATTCCCGGTGAACATGAGAAACAAGTATTTAGATCATAGGTTCTCAACGTGGACGATAACGCCCCCCTTGTGGGACCCCTTGAGACTTTCGGGAGGGGCGGTAGAAGACCCAGAGAAAATTAGGGGGCATTGAGAGGGCGCAGGGCAGATTAAAAAAGACAAAAAAATAAACACACACCATATTTTTTTATCATATACACAAAACATATTAACAAAATTAATTATTTTGCAAATACAGAAAAATAATGTCATCTTATAAATTTTTTTTTCATTTTTCTCAACTCAATTTTAGAAGATCCATTAAAAATATTTTCAGTCAATATTAAAAATATTTCACCTTTATTAGCCAACTGATTGAAAATATTTTTTGCTTCCAGTGCCGTTTGCAGGACGTCTAAATGACCTCCGATTGGGCTGAAACTTACAATTTATATGTATTATAACTAGAGCCCGGATTCCTATGCAAATGCATATTCTATTTGCTAATAGGTACGTCACTGAAAACCAATTTTCTATCCGAATCATGCCTCCTTGGAGGTAGGGTTCAAATTCTATATTGCATATTTTTGCATATTTGGTCAATATTGCATAAAGTTGCATATTTAAGACTTTTTGGATATTTTAAATTTTTTTCAATGAAAGTTTCATTTTATTTAAATTTTTAATTTTTTGTTTAAAAAAAAAATAAACGAAAAAAAAAAATTTTTTAAGCCTTTTATTACATTGTAAAAAATAAATAACTATATTTTTTACTTTCTCTTACCTATGTATATATGTAATATATATATAGAGAGAAAGTATTGGATTCATGTCAAAAATTCGATGTCGAGATTTTGATGGATCTTCACGTTTTGAGGTCCCCTGAATCCAAAAAGTGGTTTTCGCGACATGGTCTGTCTGTGTGTGTGTGGGTGTGTGTGTGTGTGTGTGTGTGGGTGTGTGTTCAATTTTTAAGCATGAAGGAATTGAGCTATGAGGCTGAAATTTTATATTTAAGATAAACACCCCCCGGGACCGGAAAAATAAGCTTTTAATCAAAATCGGCCAAAGAGTACTAGTACTTTACTGATGTACTTTTTCAGTTTTTTTTGATTTTCTCAAAATTTGCTCCAACGATTTTTTTTAAAATTCAAAAATCAATTATTTTTTAGATGCTCTTTAAAATGTATATTCTCATTTTGCGATTGAAATCTTCTGAAGACCACTTTACTCTTGTATTTCATAGGAAAGATAGTAGAAATGGTTGCCATGGTAACAAAATATAAATATTTTCCCATACTTATAGATTTTACATCTGAATTCCAATGTTCCGTACTGTCGGGAACTAAATATATGTCGACACAAAAAATCTGGTGTGACAAGCACAGTACACAACTTTCGATTACCGAAGGTAAGAGAAAGTTGTGTGCTGTGCGCCAGTCACACCAGATTTTTTATTCTTTATATCAGCGTTTCCCAACCTTTTGAAGTCCACGGCACCCCAAAGATGCGTTGGGAATAATATTACACACTAGCGGCACCCTTCCTTTTTTTTCCCTATCAAATCGAAATTTTTTTCTTTCCTTGCGTGAAAATCATTTGACCTTTTTTTTGGCAAAGCTTAATTTTTTCCGATCTACGGAAAATTTTGCCGCTTCCATTTTAATCATTTGGCCTTTTTTTTTAGCAAAACTTTATTTTTTTCGCCTCTTTATTTTATTTTTTTTATCTAAATATCTCGCAGCACCCCTTAGGCATTCTCGCGGCACCCTTGGGTGCCGGGGCACACCGGTTGGGAACCACTGGTTTATATCCTCTTTTAAGAAATAAATTTAGTTTTGCTAGAATTTTTGTTGGATGAATATCAAGTCAGTTGTGTTTCAAAGTTCGAAGTCAAATTAATTAAAGAAAAAAATTCCAAAACAGGGGTCCTCGTTTGCTTCAAAAATTTCGCAATGGATTGCTCCCTATGTTTTTTTTTTTTTTTTTAATTAAATTTAGTTTTTATTGCGAGACCAATTTTTTTTTTATCATTTCCTTCCAAAAATAAAACACCATTAGATTTACATCAGTAGAAATCATGATTTACCTTTAATTGAAAGCCATTTACTTAATATTTTTGCAAGGACTGATACAAGGGGGTAATTACCCCCCCCCCCCTGGGATTTGAGAAAAATATTTTTTTTTGGAAAAAAATTGTGTTTTTAATATAAAATTTTCAAAATTAATACTTAAAAATTTGATTTGTATATAAATTCTGGTAAACAACTACAGAATTCACCTTTAAATTACCGATAATAAGAAAAAATTGTGTGCTGTGCGAACAGTCACACCAGATTACCCCCTCCGAGATACTCCTATGGATCCGCCACTGTAATTTTGCCATAAATATATTGCATATTTGGCTGCATATTTTAATAATTTTACTGCATATTATATGGCATATTTAGAGGTTTTTGCTGCATAAAAATCCGGGCTCTAATTATAACTATCTGCATATTAAAAAAAAAAAAAAAAAAAAACAGGTAATATAAAATTAGAGCCGCTTTAGAGCACATTTTCTAGTAAAATTTTGTTTTCTCTATAGCTCTAAAATCTGACGTGATGGGGCAAAACTGATGGCATTTTTGGAATCAGCGCTACCCAAATACCCAGGAATAGATTCAAATTCTCAGTCAACAAAAAAAAAAGGTCCTTTTTGTGCAACAAGCCCTGTGTAATATGGGCTAACCAACTACCAGATATATAAGATTTTGGCTTCCTCCTTGGATAATCCCGAGGGGGGGATGTCCTCTGCTCCCCCCATGTCCCCCCACGTCCGACGCCTATGACCTATTCAGATTTTCATCTTAAATGTGATTGGTTAATATTTTATGCAATTATTTTGCACTCAACATATGCTTTGTAGTGCATTTTTGCATCAGATAGCTTTACATATGAATTTTTATCTCCTAATCCCAATGTGGTGCCAAAATGAAATTTTAATATGTTGTTTATCGTAAAATGAGGAAGCATATATATTTTTTTCATCAATTTTGGAGGTGACATGTTTTGAGATATTCAAGGTCAAAGGTTAAAGTCAATGACCTTAATTATTTTCATTGTTGGAATGTGATCATGTTGTACATCATTTTAAAGCTTGTTTCAAGACCTATCCAAAAACACTTGGTTCATAGTTCTATCTTTATTAGAACAGAAGTTACAGCCGTTTTTGTCTGCAAAGATTTTGAAATTTTCCAAATTTTGGGTGGGGGCCATAACTTTTGTTCTACTTGTGCTACAATTCTGTAATTTGGCATTTTTCATTCTCTCATCATGTACAATCAACACACCAAATTTCATCAAAATCGGAGATGGTCGGGTTGGGAGCTGTGTTGATTTGAAATGAAATGACTCTTAGGGGAAAATGAACTTTGATGATTAGCCAATATATTTGGCTCGATACGTTACTAGATTTTAAAAAACTCAGAATTGTTAGGAAAATTTAATTTTTACTTTTTCTGACTGCATTGATCCGGTATATTATTTATAAATCTTTTTGGTTTTTTTTTATTGTGAGTATTATTTAATACTATTAAATAAAAGAATATTTATATTTTTTGCTTATTTCTCTTTTGATATTTTATACAAAATACGAACTGTTCACTTAACTAGAGTGTCCCTTATTTTTCGATTTTTATTTTTTTTTTTTAGTTATGCCCTATAATTTTTTTACTTACTATATTATAAAACACTCGTAAATGAAATTTGACCCCATTCGGAGTTCATTTATCATATGACTCTCAAAAACGGTCGTTTCTAACAGTAAAGATATTAATAAAACTATTTAGGGGCTTAAGGATGTTTGGGAGGTATATTAAAAATGCTACGAGACAATCGAAAATTTGACAGTATATTCCTCATTTGATGCTAAAAAGCCCTGCGAAAATTTCAAACCGTTTTACTAAACCATTAAAAAGTTATTGTAATTTTAAAAAAACTAGTCGCGTCGCCCGCCTTCGTTTTAATTTTTGAATTATAACCTAAAATTATTCTATTTATTATCAAGAGACTTTGAAGCATTTTTAAGAATTTTGCAAAAATAATTTTTTATATTTTATTGTTTTTCTCTAAATTAGTCGTATTTTTAGAGATAATTTATGAATATCTGCCATAATTACAGTATTTACTTGCACAATTGACAAAAAAAAATGATATATATTCTATTCAAAACAATTTAAATCAGAAAAACTTTAATGTTGATTTTCTCAAAACTCGATGTTTGGTCTTTGACACACCATTGCATAACAGGGTCCATATAAAGTAGACTTTGAAGAACTTATTTTGCATCGATTTATTTTAATTCACTAAATCGTTTATGAGAAAAATTATTATAAATAGATGAAAAATTCATTGCATTTTATTATTAATTGCCTGAAACAAATTGACTGAAAAATTGCGGCACTTGATAAAGAAAAGGCGAGGGCCCGCCGCAGGCGAGCCTGAGTCAGCTTGTGGGGGTTCCAGGGGGTCGAAGTCCGCCGAAAGCGTCTAGTTATATTATAATTAAATTTAAATAATATCATTCATATTTCTAATAGCCCACCAAGTTCGTAGCCAGAAAATTTTATTTCAATGGAAGGAGGATAGGGAGGGGGGGGGCTTTTTCGAATATATTTCCCTCTCCCCGACAATCTTAAAGTCTCAAGTAACTCATAAAGGAAGGTATATAAAATTTCAAGATTGAATCAATCAAGTTAAATGTTGAATGAAAGAAGAAAGATCAAATGATGGAATCTCCCCCTTTTCTCGTCGACACTTAGAGGGTTTTCTAAGTATGATTGCAGAAGTGAATGAGGCGTTTAATCAGCCGCCTTTTTTATATATACTGTATATCTGAAAAAGAGAGCCTCTCCCTCACTAGCGAACTTTTTTTGTGGTTTAATCATAGAGGCTGAGACGAAGCCACTTGAGGGAGGCTGTCTGTCCGACGGTTCTGCAGTTTATTTCTCTTTCCATAATAATGTTGAATTAATCAAGATAAAAAAAAAAAAAAAACTTATTTCATTTACCTGTCTGTGGAAGTGGCATGAGCTCTGTTTTTGACCTTCACTTTTGACACATTGCTCTTAAGGCTGTCTAGCGTCCGCCATATTTGCCCAAAATTGACACTTAGTGACATCTAGTGGCAATACTTAAAACTAAATTAACTAGGTCAAGAGAGAACAAAAGAATTCAGCCTAAACGAATCGCCACCGATGGCGCCACTGATGTGTCGCACTCTTTAAATACAGAAATTGACAAATCCTCAGTTTTTAAACGATGTTTTTTATAAAGTGTTTTTAAAATTCAAGAAAAAACATAAATAAATTTAATTTAAAATTTTTTATGAAATTATCAAGTTAATTATTAAATTCTTTAAAAATATTTACTTTATTATTACTATCTATGATAGGAGTTTTCAATTATAGACCACATTTTGTATTAATTATTTATTAAAACTATAAATAATTAATACAAATTTGGTATATAATTAAAAACTTTCATAATGATAGTAATATAAACCACAAAAGCTTTAATAAACATACTGCATTATTTTTAATGACAATAAATTATATTTGAGCATATACAGATTTGAAATAATTGTGTTCCGAATATAATTTTACTATAGAGAAAACTAATTTTTGAACTGATTTTATTGTACCATTATCCCAAAAATTTCAAACAAAGAACAGTTACCGATCACAATAAATGAATCTATCAAAAATAAAAATCTGATAGTTTTTTTTTTTTTTTTTTTTAACCGCTTTCAATGGGATAACTCGGGCAGTACTTATTGTCTGAAAGTTATATGATGTAAATTCTAAAATACATTCTACTCAAATACCATCATAAACGTTTCTTCCAATTTTATACCTCAAACAAACGGATGATTTGCACCACCTTCTTTCTTTTTTTTTTTATATATATAAAATAGAATATGAATTGATACAATTCTTGATAATTATTTCACAAAAGATAATATCTATAAAATTTATTAATAAAAAATTTAATTTATTCATAGTACAAAATAATATTAAAATTCATAAATCAATTATTTTTTTATGCTCGTAAAATGTATACAGTATTTAATTTTGCTCCCAAAATTGTTTGAAAAAAAAAATGCCAAGTTTTTGTATAGCCTTTGTTTATTCCTTTACCTGCTTTGAAAAGAAAAATAGTTTCTTTAAAAGGTAATTGACCCTTTTCCTTTTCATGAAACATACAAATGTCAATCACTATTTAATTATGAATAAAATTCAAATTTATTTAATAAATTTTGATTTTGAATTAATTCGATATTGGCAAATACTAATCGGTTATCAAAAATAGATTCTATTCATTTTTTGAAACACATTTTTCTATAAAAAAAAGAACCCAGAATGGGTTTAAAACATGAAAATATTCTCTAATTTGCAAGCCACGAATTTTTCCTAGAAAAACCCTTTTCAAAAAAAAAAAAAAGGAAGAATAAATGACATATTTCTAAGTGCAAATTATTGATTTTTCTCTTACCTCTATATATGTTAATATATATGTGCCTAAAATGATGTGTGTGTCTGCTCAAAAAATGCATGAAGGAAATTAGCTAAGAAGTTGAAATTAGTTCGAAGACTACTTAAATATTTCCCTTTGTTTAAAATTTTTACTTCATGATTTACAATATAGGCCTACTGTTCTATCATTAATATTTAAGCATATTAAATATTGATCCGTGGGATGGAGTCAGCCAAGGAAAATAAAAACAAATTCATTCTGTCGACGTTTCGACCGCCCGTCGCGCTCTTCTTCATTGTACAAGTAGCCTTACTGTCAAACACATGCCGTGTATTATATATTAAATCATTATTGTTTCTTTCAACAAATACATTGTTAATGCTTGTTGAAATTGTTTAATGATGTCAATCGACTATCGCGTCACTACCATCTGTAACATTTGACACTTAGACTGTCCCGAAGAAGAGCACGACGGGCGCTCGAAACGTCGACAGAATAAATTTGTTTTTATTTTCCTTGGCTGACTCCATCCCACGGATCAATATTTAATACTCACAGCCAGCATATTAATTATTTATTTAAGCATATTTTTAATAAAAGTTTTGTCTAATTAAGAGAGGGCCGGGCCCCTCGAGGCTCAGAGGAAAACAGAAAAATTTGGATTAAAAAAAAAAAAAAAATTAATGGAAATTGGGGCCCGGCCCTTCGGGGCTCATTTATATCCGATATTTTAAAAATATTTTTGTATAATTATGGGGGTGGGGATATTTAAAAATGAGTTCGGTCCCTCCCTCCCGAAAAAAAAATTTATATACCCCCTGGAAAAAAATATTAATTTCTTTTTAATTAATTAAAAAAAAATATAATATGACCTTATCTAATTTTGAGTTTCCTAACCATGTGCATTGGTTTTGGAGAAATCCAGGAGACAGGCAAACAAACATCAGTGATTAAATATATTTATGTATTTTATAAATACCTTTCTATAATCAAGGGCGGACACAATGGTAGGGAGTAAAGGGAGCAATTACCCCCCTCCCCCCGCAATATTCCAAGCTGTCTGGGATGTAATATTGCGATCGTGTCAAAAATTCGATGACGAGGATAATGATAGAAATACACTTTTTGAGGGTCCTTGATTCCAAAAAAAAGGATCTCTCCAAATGGTCTGTCGGGGAGTGTATTCAAATCTACAGTATTTCGACACAAAAAATGTTGTCAAATAGAGAATGCAACTTTAAATTACCGAAAGTAAGAAAAAGATGTGTGATGTGCAACCAATCAGACCAGGCAAAGAAATAATTACCCTCCCCCGAAAAACTTGTCTATAATAGGCCCTATATATTCCTGTGAGGATAAGAAAAAATTTTAATTTTATAACAGTGTTGTTTCAAATTTTATTATTATTAATATAAAGTGAAAATTAAAACTTATTCCCTAAAAATTTAGTAATTTGTTAAAAATAATTAGGGCCTATTCATGTTAAGTAACGGTGGTGCTAACGATATTAATATTATTTTGATTGTAAATAAAAATCTTGTTTTCATCAGTTTAAATTTATTTAGACCTACTCGAAAAGCATATTTTAGACTTCAAATGTAAATGTTCTTTTACTTGAAGTAAACTCATGTCTTCTCTAAGCGCAAGACAAAAGACCGACCCTCGCTTTGTTCATCCAAAATTTTAAAACCTACCTGCCTGTCTAAATTTAAAACCCGCAGAGTGCAGCACTAGATGACAAAAAATTTCATTAAATAATATTACTTTTACTCTAAAATTAAAATTCTAATTAACTGATTAGGCTAGAAGCATGAAATTTTTTTTAAAAGATTCTTTGAAACAATACCGAGGTCGCTCTTTTGTTATATTTTGAAAAAGGCTTTTAGTTTTTTTTTAAATTGAACTAAAAGATTGACCCACTTTTACTTTCTCTTACCTTTACATAAATTTTCAAATTTGAAACTTATTTTATTTAAAAACTAAAAGCCTTTTTCAAAATATCACAAAAGAGTGCCCTTGGTATTGTTTCAAAGAATCTTTTAAAAAAAATTTCATGCTTCTAGCATAATCCGTCAATTAGAATTTTAATTTTAGAGAAAACAACAAATATAGACTTTCAAACCCTAGATATTTTATTAAAACGTTAAAATAGAGGAAAGTTTATTTGAAATAAAATATAGAACTCATTCTTATCTACGAAATAGAATTAAAAATATTTGAAAAATATGAATTTAATTTTTCATATTTTTTTGGGAGACTCAGCCTTAATATATAGGCCTATATATAATAGCGGAATGTCCGTCTGCCCGACTCTCACGCTCTATTTAGGCAACTTCCAGTTTAAATTTTGGAACGAAATTTTATATGGATAAAGAGGACCTAGGGATTACAGGAAATTTATTTTCATCCCGAAATTCCTATAACTTTTTGAGTTATTAATTCTTAAAGTTACGATTTCTCCCATAGGAAATGTATAGGAAAATATTTATGTATTCTTTTTATTTGTGTATTCCTTGAATCTAAACAAATCCTCAAGCAGGCACTGGATTGGAATATGTAGTAATAATAATAGTTTTCTTTGCCCTCGGGGGCTTGGTGTAGAGGTTAGCGTGCTAACCTCGAATACCAAACGTCGCGGGTTCGGACCCCAGGCAGTCCGATGATTTTATTTAAGCCATTTGGATACCAAATGGCTTAAATAAGAATGCCTGGACCCCAATATAGATAAATTCATAAATAACCGTTATTGTCAAAGTCTTATATGGCCTAATTCGCCGAAAAGACAGTGTGAATGTGTGTATGAATGTGAGTGTGAATGTTTAAAAAAAAAAAAAAAATTTCTTTTCATAATTAAGAAAAGGCGGGCCCGACCCAGCTGGCTGGGGTCCAGGGGGCGCAGCAGTGTTCACATCTACACACACACCCAGACTTAATTTCAAAAGATTATACGATAAAGTTTTGGGGAAGTCATTCCCGATTTATTTAATATTAGACTATATTTAGGCTATATAGGTTTTGATAGGTTAGGATCTGCATTTCATACAGGGAGTTATACATACATTTAGGAGGAGATATTAATCTCAAATTTCTTTTAAGGACTATTATAATTACGTGGCTGTTTATTAGATCCATTGTAATAGGAAGTGGTTTGCAGCCAAATAAAAAGATCCTTTATTATTAAATACACTCTTTAATCCTGATGTTTCGGCATATATTCACCGTGCCATCATCAGCCTTCCAAGAGTGCATAAGTCTTAAATAGACATATATTAAACATTAATAATCGAGTTGTCTTCAGTAAATAATACAATTGATTAATATTACCAATCAATCTCCTCATTGAGCTCACTTCTCTCTTATCCAGGGTTGCCACATATTAAAATGCTCAATGTAGGACAATAGGAAATGGGCATATATATATATAAATTTTTTAGGTGATGATAATGCTAATTTATTTTAAGTTATTTATTTAATGACTACATTCAATGTCTGAACTTATATTTTTCATCACTCTTCGCGCATTTTAAAGAAGATGTTTTAAATGTTCGTTAATAAATACAATACAATCATTTCATTTGCAACGACCTAATAATATATTTGAAATATGGACTTACAATTCAAATCTGAAAAAATTTGTTTCAAATTCAATAAAAACAGTGCAAATAGAAGCTTTATCCACCTAAAAGTTCAAATCCAAACGGAGCGATACTAGCGCTTACTGCAGTGGCGAAAAGTGGAAGTTTGTAGTAAAACGCAAATTTTTTTGTTGGGTTGATAAATTAATGTTATGTTATTGTTTCTCCTCAAGTGGTGTTGCTGAAGTTGGTTTATTAAAGAGAAAAAAAGAGAAAAAAGAAAAAGTCTTTAATAGTTTCGTTTTGTTTAATAGTTATGTTATTGTGTTCATAAAATCATATCCGGGCGTTTATAAATCAATTATACAGACTTCTGAAAATCAACTTAATATTTTATTTTCAAAGTAGGACACATTAGGCTTTATTGTAGGACGTAGGACATTCATTGTGATTGTAGGACTGTCCTACCGAAAGTAGGACGCGTGGTAACCCTGCTCTTATCCGATACTTGAGGGTAATTAACGTTGTCTGATATTCACTGACTAAATGCATTAGTAATATTAATCGATTGTTTTATTTACTGAAGACAACTCTATTATTATTGTTTAATATATGTCTATTTAAGACTTATGCACTCTTGGAAGGCTGATGATGGCACGGTGAATATATGCCGAAACGTCAGGATTAAAGAGTATGTTTAATAATAGAGACTCTTTTCATTTGGCTGCAAATCTCTTCCTATTACAATTATTCTTTTAAGAACTACGAGCTATATTTTTTTATTGATGAAAATAAATTAAAGGCCTGCTGTGTAGCTAGAGATGATCATATTACTTGGCTGGTAGGCTATATATATTTATTTAACGATCCGTTGATTAAATCAATTGTGTCAATTGCAATTATCAAGATTTTTCCTTCCCTTTTTTTTTTGCTATTTTTAAGCATCGCCTCGCCGTCTGATCCAATCATCCGTCTGTTTTGACTGAAACCCTGAGTCCGTTTATTTTTCAAGTGTTTTCTCTCTCTATCTCTCTAATTAAAGTTGAACTTTTTCCGCCGACGTGGCCAACAAACACAAACACAAACATGGGACGATATCTCTCTGGCTTATTACTCCGCTCTAAAGCTCTTCTTCTTCGTTCTCATATGCCGAGGGGGGGGGTGATGCCTTGTCAGCTTGGGCAGTAAAAACATAAAGGGGTCAAGGGGGGCACGCCACCCTTCTTTCTTCTCTCTCTCTCCTTAAATGACCCGGTTTCTTTTTTTGCAATTCTCACAAGAATATATCTGTCTCATAATCGGAGAACATTTATTTCTTTTCTTCAACGAATAAATTTAATTTTTTTTTTTTTTTTTTTTCATCATAATATTAGAATATCGATATGCTGAGAAAGATCAAATAACGAAATGAAGCTTTTTTTTTTTTTATTACTCTAAAGTTAATATATTTTCAAGATTGACGTTTCGGTCCTAGGTTCAGAGGAGAATATCCGTATTTTGGTTGAGAAAGCCTCGTCCTCCTGGTGCTCATTACTTTGGGGAAATTAAACTTTGATGATTAGCCGATATATTTGGCTCAAAAAGTCGCAGGATTTTGAAAACTCAGGGAAATTTATTTTTTATTTTTTCTGACTCTATTGATCCAGTATATTATTTATCTTTTTGGTTTTTTTTTTTATTGTGAGTATTATTTAATACTATTAAATAAAAGAATATTTATATTTTGCTTATTTCTAGGAACCGACCGAATATTCGGTTTCGGTTACTGTTTCGGCCAGTTTCGGCCAAAAATCATGGTTTCGGCCAAAAAGTAGCCGAACCTTTCGGCCGGCCGAAACTTGAGTCTGAAAAGATGGGATGAGACTCGCATGCAAAAAAAAGATCAAATGATTTGCACTTGAAGGAGAAAAAAATTTTGTCTCCCTAAAAAAAAGGTAAAATGGTTTTCAAGGAGAGGAAAAAAATTTCAAAAAAAAAAAAAGGCAAAATATAAATTATTTTATAGGAAATACAAGTTTCGGCCGAAACTAAGGTTGAGGCCGAATATTCGGTTTCGGTTTCGGCTGAAAATCTTGTTTCGGTCGGACCCTACTTATTTCTCTTTTGATATTTTATACAAAATATGAACTGTTCACTAGGATGTCCCATATTTTTCGATTTTTATTTTTTTTTTTTAGTTATGCCCTATAATTTTTTTACTTACTATATTATAAAACATTCGTAAATGAAATTTGACCCCATTCGGAGTTCATTTAGCATATGACTCTCCAAAAACGGTCGTTTCTAACAGTAAAGATACTAATAAAACTATTTAGGAGCTTAAGGATGTTTGGGTAGATATATTAAAAATGCTACGAGACAATCGAAAATTTGAGAGTATATTCCTCATTTAATGCTAAAGCCTCTGCGAAAATTTCAAACCGTTAAAAAGTTATTGTAATTTTAAAAAAATGTTATTTAACATGTAGTCTAATGGAGATTCGTTCACTAAGCAGATTAAATTTTCGATCCTTGGTTCAGAGGAGAATATCGTTTATTGAAAAGAAGAAATTCGATGGCCTAGTGATAATACCTCATAGAGATTACAGGAAAATTATTTTCATCCCGAAATTCCCATAACTTTTTGAGTTATTAATTTTTAAAGTTACGATTTCTCCCATAGGAAATGTATAAAGAAATATTTATGTATTCTTTTCATTTGTGTATTCCATGAATGAAGACAAATTCTCAAGCAGACACTGGATTGGAATGGAATCTATATACAGTGTATATAATTCACTAATGTCCGTCTGTCTGTCTGTCTGTCTGTCCGTCTGTCACGCTCTATTTAGGCAACTTCCCGTTGGAATTTTGAAATGAAATTTTTTATGCATAAAGAGGACCTTCTCGAGATTACAGGAAAATTATTTTCATTCCGAAATTCCCCGAGCCCGAGCCAGCTGGAGGGGGGGTCCAGGGGGCGAAGCCCGCCGAAGGCGGACGACGCGGCTAGTAATAATAATTTTCTAATTAAGAAGAGAAGGCGCGCCCTCGGGGCTTAGTATAGAGGTTAGCGTGCTAACTTCGTATACCAAACCCGGGTTCGGACCCCTGAACCTCCTCCAGCCCAAACTTTTTCTTCTTAATTATGAAAAGAAAATTATTATTATTGATTAATTTTTTTTTAATTTATTTCCCGCCTTTCAGCCCTACATATTATTTTTTACAATATTTTTTTTTTTTACAATGGTATCTATAAACAATTTTCTAAAAAACCTGTATATAAAATTTCCTCCAAAATACAATTTTAAAAATCTGGTGTGACTGGCGCACAGCACACAACTTTCTCTTACCTTCGGTAATCGAAAGTTGTGTTCTGTGCTTGTCACACCAGATTTTTTGTGTCGACATATATTTAGTTCCCGGCAGTACGGAACATTTGAATTCAGATGTAAAATTTTTAAGTATGGGAAAATATTTATATTTTGTTACCATGGCAACCATTTCTCCTATCTTCCCTATGAAATACAAGAGTAAAGTGGTCTTCAGAAGATTTCAATCGCAAAATGAGAATATACATTTTAAAGAGCATCTAAAAAATAATTGATTTTTGAATTTAAAAAAAAATCGTTGGAGCAAATTTTGAGAAAATCGAAAAAAACTGAAAAAGTACATCAGTAAAGTACTAGTACTCTTTGGCCGATTTTGATTAAAAGCTTATTTTTCCGGTCCAGGAGGGGTGTTTAACTTAAATATAAAATTTCAGCCTCATAGCTCAATTCCTTCATGCTTAAAATTGAACACAGACACACACACACACACACACACACACACCCACCCACCCACCCACAGACAGACCATGTCGCGAAAACCACTTTTTTTGGATTCAGGGGACCTCAAAACGTGAAGATCCATCAAAATCTCGACATCAAATTTTTGACATGAATCCAATACTTTCTCTCTATATATATATTACATATATACATAGGTAAGAGAAAGTAAAAATTATATAAAACCAAGACGATATTTAGCAAATAATACAAAAACAAAACAATACTTTGACAATTAGACAAAAACATAGTAAAAAAAAAAAACAATGTTTACAAAAGTATGCCTGATTGATTGATGAAAGATAAGAGAGCTATTGCGTTATTGTGATTGGAAAATTTCAGGAATTTTGCATACAAAGGTGGGGTCTCGGAAGTTGGGTAAGATGTCTTTTAGAAACTTAATTCTTTGAACGTTGTATTTGGGACATCGAGCTGTGATATGGAAAAGGGTTCTGAGACACATAGGAGCACAGGAGCAGTCATGGGAATTGACTATAATAAATCTTGTAAGGTGAAATTGGGCTCTGTTGTGGTTGATTCTGTTTCTATTGAATATTGTTATGGCAGATCTTGGGAGTAATGGCAAAAGGGAGAACCAGGAACAGGCTTTAACAAAATTATTATTATTCCATTCCTATTCAGTGCCTGCTTGAGGATTTGTTCACGTTCATGGAATACACAAATGAAAAGAATACATAAATATTTCTCTATACATTTCCTATGGGAGAAATCATAACTTTAAGAATTAATAACTCAAAAAGTTATAGGAATTTCGGGATGAAAATAATTTTCCTGTAATCCCGAGAAGGTCCTCTTTATGCATATAAAATTTCACTTCAAAATTTCAACGAGAAGTTGCCTAAATAGAGCGCGACAGACAGACGGACATTAGCAAATTATATATATTGTAGATTGTATAGTCATTCCAGTTGAAAAATTATATTTTTTTCCAAAGCAGTTTTGGAATTCTAAAGTTACCACTCTAATATTTCACTTTTTTGAGAGATTAATTTAAAAACCTGATGAAGTTACTCGTGTAACGAAACCTTATTTAAAATTATATTTAAAAAAAAAGAGGCTGAAGTTAATTGTACGTATTATCATTTAATGCAAACTCCTGCCTTGTTATTTAATTTTTAATAAGGATTTTAAGGCTTTAAATAAACAATGTATGATTACCCTTAAAAAATAATTTATCAGATAAGTCTAGTATTCAAGAAGAAAAAAAAAATTAATAAAAAAAAAAAAAGGTGAGCTCTCTAATCAATAAACTGACTCATCGTTTTAAACGTGTGTCAGCTCCAACTGTTTTATTTAAATTTACATATTACATATTAAAGAGTGTTGAGGTATTATTTTTTTTTTTTTTTATTTCAATTTAAAGGCTCGGTAAAAAACAAAACCATTTTAGAGGAGAAAAAATGAAATACAGAAAAGTGAATTTCAAAATGGGGTCAATTTTTCCAATTCTTATGAAATTTTGTATTTATTTGGGATTCTCTATTGTGTATAAAATATCCAAATATGAGATTAAAATTTTGAAAAATAACTAGGGTCCGACTGAAACGATTTTCAGCCGGAACCGAAACCGAATTTCAGCCCCAATCTTAGTTTCGGCCGATACCGTACCCGAAAGTGAAATTTGTTTTGAACTTTTTCTTAAAATTTCCTATACAAAATTTCATATCATTTTATCTTTTTTACTTTCTCTTATTGGATTCATGTAAAAAATTCGATGTCGAAATTTTGGTGGATATACACGTTTTGAGGTCCCCTGAATCCAAAAAAGTGGTTTTCGCGACATGGTCTGTCTGTCTGTCTGTCTGGGTTCAATTTAAAGCATGAAGGAAATGAGCTAGGAGGCTGAAATTTTATATATAAGTTAAACACCCCCCGGGAGGCGTGAAAATAAGTTTTTAAACAAAATCGGCCAAAGAGTACTAGTACTTTACTAATGTACTTTTTCTTTCGATTTTCTCAAAATTCGCTCCAACGATTTTGATTAAAATTCAAAAATCAATTATTTTTTTAGATGCTCTTTAAACTGTATATTCTCATTTTGCCCTCAAAATTGTTTAAAGTACACTTTACTCTTGTGCTTCATAGGAAAGATAGGAGAAATGGTTGCCATGGTAACAAAATATAAATATTTTCCCATGTTTATAAATTTGACATCTTAAATTCTAATATATTGGCGGAAACTAAATATATGTCGACACACAAAAAATCTGGTGTGACAAGCACAGAACATGCTGTGGGCCAGTCACACCAGATTTTTTTTAGTAAATTTTCCCTCGTAATGAGTCACTCCACTTTTCCCTCTTGCAAAAATCATTTGACATTTATTTAGGTGTGAATCTCATTCGACATTTTTACTTTTTTTTTTTTTTAGTACTTATACGCGTCTCATCCCATCTTTTTAAACTCAGGTTTCGGCTTGTCTTTGGCCGAAATCGAAACCGAAACTTCGCTCGGTTCCTAAAAATAACCATAGTTTATTTCAAGCAGTCAACAAAAATACACAGAGTCTATGGAAATTTTGAATTAATTGACTTTTTACTTTTTTTTACTTATGAAATCCAAGTGGTCAAGTTAACTAAGGTGGTATGATAAAACTAAAACAAAAAATCTGGTGTGAAAAGCACAGTACCCAACTTTCGATTACCTAAGGGTAAGAGAAAGTTGTGTGCACTGCTTCAGTCCCACCAGATTTTTTAATTTCGAAACTTTTTAACAAAATCGTCCAAAGAGTAGGCCTACTAGTACTTTACTGATACTGATCTAAAAGACCGAAATGTCCATTTTGTATCGATAGTGGAATCTTAAAGAAATATATATATATTTTCTAATAGAATATATAAACGCATTGATAGCGAATTTTCTTTCTTTTTTTTTAATAATTCAGGATTTAGTTTCGTTTCGGCCTCGCAACTTTTTAATCATCCAGTGCTCACACGGTTTGAATAGAGCTTTTTTGATTTAGTGCTTTGTAATTCCAACTCTCATATCTCTCTCTTTTTTCGTCCCCCTTTTTGTTTTTATTTTCGTTGTCGAGGTATATTTTTTTATTACTGGAATAAATAGTAGCAGCAACCCTATCTCTTTTTTTTTTTTAATTCCATATATATTTTCGACAGGCTGGTGAACTTAACTTAATAGATTCCAAAATTAACTTGATTAAAAATTAAATGACAAGCAAAATGGAAGAATTTAATTAAACATACATGTTTTTGTTATTTATTTTTAATTAATGTAGTTAGACTACGTAAGCAAATAAAGGCGACTACACACGTAACTGCAAACTTGACAAGCCTGCATATGCAATCTTTTGCGCAAGCATTTTAATTGTGCAAGCCGCTTGATGCTCGATTGAATTTTAATCATGCACAAGCATATTTGCTCAAGCAAAACTCTCCGCAATTTTATATACGTCTTGACATTTGATATTTATTTAATATATATTAATTCAGTGATGAGAAGTGGCTGTAGACTTTGAATTGGGTATAGGAGACTTTGCAGCCAAAGGAAATTAAATAAAAAACTTATTTAATTATTAATCGTCGACGTTTCGGTCGCAAGTCACGACCTTCCTCAGGACGATTAAATGTTAGAATACTGTCAACCTTGTATTCTAACATTTAATCGTCCTGAGGAAGGTCGTGACTTGCGACCGAAACGTCGACGATTAATAATTAAATAAGTTTTTTATTTAATTTCCTTGGCTGCAAAGTCTCCTATACCCAATTATATTAATTCATTTAAAATTTAATATTTATTGTGTCTCTGTTTAAAACAAGTTAGTATTTCGAATAAATAACCTTCCGAGTTTGACATTTGAACATGTTGATTCCCAAACAGCACAAAATATATCAGCAATGTTGCAGAAATATTTCGAATCTTGCTCAATATTGACAATATTGCATCAACATTGATTTTCAATGTTTCTGGAATATTCCTAGCTTGGAATATTGCCGCTGCAATATTGCAGTAATGTTGCCAAGATTTGCAATATTGTATCAATGTTACTGCAATATTATCAATATTGAGCAAGATTCGCAATATTTCTGCAACATTGCTGATATATTTTGTGCAGTGTGCGTTGTTAAGGTGCGCGTCTCGGGGTGCTAATTTTGGGACTTTCCAGCGGCCACAATTTTGAAGCTATAGACCTCAAATTTTTTTTTAAAATTAAAGCTATTTAAAATATCTACAACTTATAGAAGCCCTTTTTTTGATTTTCGAAAAAATAAAATTTTTTTTTTAGATTAATCGCATTAAATAAAAGATATTTAAAAAAAGGAGCTCTATAAGTTGTAGATAATTAAATTAGTAATCATTGTGTTAAAAAATAATTATTTTTTTGCCTTTAATTAATTAGCTGGAAAGTCTAGAATGAAATGGAAAAACTCCCTTGTATTCCAATGGGGAACACTAACGCCATCTCTTGCCGCCTCGAGTCAATCGTGTTTTAACGGTTTTCCGAGACGCGCACCTTAATTGGCATACATTTCTATTTTTTTTCTTTTTGTTTTGTTATTGTTTGTAAATTTGTATTGTGTTTGTTGGACCTAGCCCCCGAGGACTGGTGTCTCTAAGCGGGTCGTAATAAATCTCTTTATTTATTGTTAAGTGTGCAGTTACGTGTACTGGTTTAGCAGTCATGTCACGAGTTCAGATCAAAAATAAGTAGCTTGTAATTAGCAAATAATTTTTAAATATGTAGGTATATATAGTGCAAATTGTAAATTAAGAAAATAATATGATTTCTTAAAGATCGGCATGATGAATCGGATAGCGGGTGACCTTAAGATAGTCGAAAATATCAAGCTCTCGCACCCTTTTCACACCCTTATTGTTACTTAGAGGTTGAGTGCGTCGAACCTTCTAATAAAATAAACTTCATTTATTAGCCTCTACGGAAATTCAGTTTTAAACCTTTCTTTACAGCAAGTATAAAAAAGCTTAAGAATAGCCCACAAAGTGTACTTTTTAAATGTGTTAAATCTAACATGTTAAAAAAATCTGGTGGGACTTAACGCAGATATTAGTTTCCCATAGCACCTTAGTTCCAAACTTGCGTTTTAATTGTTGACTGCTTGAAATAAACTATGGTTATTTTTCAAAATTTTGATCTCATAATTGGACATTTTTACACATTAGAGATTCCTAAATAAATACAAAGCAAAAAGTTCCTATGGGGTCGATTGACAATTAGAGATCTCGCTGATAGTGTTGGAATATCATTTGGCTCAGCCTAAACCATTTTGAAGAATGTTTTGTGTCTCAAAGTGTCGTCAAGTCTCAATTGGTGCCAAAATCACGACGTTTTTGTCGACTCATATCGTTCCGCAACCACCGTATTCGCCTGATTTGGCTGCATGCGACTGGCTCCATGGCTATTCAGCAAACTCAAAAAGTTTGACACGATTGAGGAGATAAAAACCGAATCGAAAAATTTCTTGAAGGCTTTACCGGTAAAAGACTTTTCCGACTGTTTCGAGGACTAGAAAAAGTGCGTTTTATCGGATGGGAATTACTTTGAAGGGGATGAAATTGAAAGAATAAATAAAGAATTTACATTTTATAAACAAATTCACCTTACTTTTTGATCACAGTTGTATACTTTTTGAAGAGCATCTAAAAAATAACACAGGGCAACAAAAAGGAACTTTTTTTGTTGACTGAGAATTTGAAGCTATTTCTGGGTATTTGGGCAGCGCTGATTCCAAAAATGCCATCAGTTTTGCCCCATCACGTCAGATTTTAGAGCTATAGAGAAAATAAAATTTCAATAGAAAATGTGCTCTAAAGCGGCTCTAATTTTATATTACCTGGATTTTTTTAAGGCAACACCCTTTAAAAATATGCAGATAGTTAGAATACATATAAATTTTAAGTTTCATCCCAATCGGAGGCCATTTAGACGTGCCGCAAACGGCTTAAAGTTTAGAAAAATCGAAATTTTCAAGATTTTTTTTGCTTTGGTCACCCCTAATACAATTTTAGAGATCCCTGAATGCAAAAAACATATATTTACGATATTCTATAGTTCTTTGGCTTTCTAAAAAGCATTCATTCGTAAAAATCTGTTAATTATTAACGAAATTATTAATAAAACCACACAATGATTTTTAAATAAATAATTTCTTTAAAAAAAAAAAATCAATTCAAAAATGTTGGGTAGTTTCCCTAGGAAAAGGTTAAAACTCCCGACCTTTTTCCCTAAGCAAAAGAAGAAAAGATTTATTACAAAGCAACAACCAGTGCAGAAACTTCCATAAATCAATCACACAAGTCACAGGATTTTGTTTAATATTAATGGGATTTTCTTTTTTTCCTTTCCCTCTTTTAAAACCATTATCAACAATTTTACGCCAAATTAAACTCAACTCGATCCTTGTTGATTCCAAATTAAAGCTTCATTTCATCTTCAAGTCGTACTTTTTATTTTGATAGTTAATAATCTATAAAAAAAAAAATTTTATGCTCAATTCAAAAAACTTCCCTCTTATGATTTGATTACGAGGAACTTTTTTTTACGAAAATTTTATTTTTTTTCTTGAACAAGTTATACTGTATATTTCACCATTGCCTTTGTGTCACTGAACTTATTTTAAAATCCTTTTTACTTTATCTTACCTCTATATAGGTTAATATATAGAGAGAGAAGGTATTGGATTCATGTGAAAAATTCGATGTCGAAATTTTGATGGATATACACGTTTTGAGGTCCCCTGAATCCAAAAAAGTGATTTTCGCGACATGGTTTGTCTGTCTGTGTGTCTGACTGAACAGAATATCTCAAGAACGAAAAGAGCTAGGAGGTTGAATTTTTATATTTAAGTTAGGTACCCTCTTAGGATGTGACACGAATCTTTTGAACAAAATCGGCCAAAGAGTACTAGTACTGATGCACTTTTTCAGTTTTTTTTCAATTTTCTCAAAATTCGATCAAATATTTTTTTTAAATTCAAAAATCAATTATTTTTTAGATTCTCAATAAAATGTATATTCTCATTTTGTCATTGAAATCTTCTGAAGACCACTTTACTCTTGTACTCCATAGAAAAGATAGGAGAAATGGTTGCCATGGTAACAAAATATAAATATTTTCTCATATCAATTTAATTTAATATTTTTTTGCCCTCGGGGCATGGTGTAGAGGTTAGCGTGCTAACCTCATATACCAAACGTCGCGGGTTCGGACCCCAGGCAGTCCGATGATTTTATATAAGGCATTTGGATACCAAATGACTTATATAAGATGCCTGGACCCCAATATGTATAATTATAAATAACGGATATCGTTTAAAGTCTTAAATGGCCTAAGTTGCCGAAAAGACTGTGTGAATGCGTGTGTGAGTGTGAGTGTGAATGAGAAAAAAGTGTAAATGTTTAAAAAAAAAAAAAAAAAAAAAAATATTTTTTTATAATAAAAAAATCTGGTGTGACTGGCGCACAACACTCTTACCTTCGGTAATCGAAAGTTGTGTACTGTGCTTGTCACTCCAGATTTTTTTTGTCGAAATGTATTTAGTTTCCGTCAGTAGGGTACATTCGATTTTCAAGATGTAAAATAATATTTATATTTTGTTACCATAGGGTCTTCAAAAGATTTCAATGGGAAAATGAGAATATACATTTTAAAGAGCATCTAAAAAATAATTGATTTTTGAATTTTAGTCAAAATCGTTTGAGCGAATTTTGAGAAAATCGAAAAAAAAAAAAAAAAAAAAAAAACTGAAAAAGTACATTATTAAAGTACTAGTATTTTTTAAAATAGCAAGTTTGCGAGATATGTTTTTGCTTATGATTGGGCAAAATTGCACCCCCTCTACCTAGTTACTAGTATTTTTTGACTGATTTTGTTCAAAAGCTTCATATCACTTCCAATGGGGGTGACTAACTTAAATATAATATTTCAACATCCTAGCTCTTTTCGTTCTTGAGATATTTTGTTCATTTCAGGGGACCTCAAAACGTGTATATCCATCAAAATCTCGTCATCGAATTTTTCACATGAAACCAATACCTACTTTCTCTCTCTATATATTAACATATATAGAGGTAAGAGAAAGTAAAAAACCTTAATAAAAAATAAGTATTTATTGATAATAGGGGTGGGTAAATAAAATAAGTCCTTTACAAATTATTTTAATCCAAATTTATCCCTAATAAATAAATAAATACAAAAAATATCACTTGGAAGTATTTTATTTAAATTGCGGTGAGTTTTAAGGGTGCGTTTATGAAGTGAGTCTTTTAATAGTTATTTAATTTGGAATTTGTTCCCAACGGAATAAATCCCCGTTAGTTTGCAAGTAAATAGAATTTTTTTTTAATAGAGAATATTATTTTATTTCTTGGTCCGTTCAGAGAGGAATGCGATCTATGTAAGCTGGCTTGCTTGTTGCCTATCGCCAGGCGGTCTGTCATTTAATTGAATTCGAGTCGAGACACGAGTCATTCGGTTCCTCCCTCTCTCTCTCTCGCGTGTGTGTGTGTGTGTTTAGTTTATTTTATATTGTGTTGTGATTTGTGCAAATAAGACGTTCATCCCCCGACCTCATTACACCACACCCCGTTTGGTTTGGTCATCTTATCATTAAGGTAATTAATATTTTCATAACGAATTAATTTATTTTCAATTTTTATTTTCTCTCAACATATACTTATAAAATTATCCAATTTTTAATTATATGATGAAGACTTGTACCCCAAGGGGGGGAGGGGTGAGAAAGGGTGTACATCACCCCTTCTAATAAACAAAATAGTATTTTTCTTTAAAAATAAATTTTTTTTTGTAAAATTCTTACTTTTAAGACAATGGATTACTTTCTCTCCCTCCTCACCCTCTACCACCCTAACAGAGAATTTACTTTTCAATTTTTTTTTTTTTTTTTTTTAAACATTCACACTTTTTTCTCATTCACATCACACTCACACACACATTCACACTGTCTTTTCGGCAGCTCAGGCCATATAAGACATTTACGATAACCGTTATTTATGAATTTATATATTTAGGGGGTCCAGGCATTTTTATTTAAGCCATCTGGTATCCAGATGGCTTAAATAAAATCATCGACTGCCTGGGGTCCGAACCCGCGACGTTTGGTATATGAGGTTAGCACGCTAACCTCTACACCACGCCCCGTGGGCTACTTTTCAATTAAAATTAAATATAAAAATAACCTAGTGTTTAATTTGTATATTTAATTTTAATTTACAAAATGTTTCAACTAGAACCAACGAACGAAAGTTTAAGTTTAAATCTTATTAATTTACTTTTCCTATAATATTTAATAAGAAATTTCTATTAAATAATTTTCATGAACGAATGCCTTTTGGAAACCCAAATAACTATAGAATATCGTAAAAATATGTTTTTTTTTTTTCATCAGGAAAATTGTATTAGGGATGTCTAAAGTAAAAAAAAACTTAAAAAATCCGATTTTTCTAAACTTCTCACGTCTAAATGACCTCCATTGGGCTGGAACTTAAAATTTATATTTGATGAAGCTCAGGAACCTTCTTTACAATTTCTAATAGGATTTGGATCAGTAGGTTCAATCAAAAGTAAAAAAAAACCAAAACTTTATTTGACCCCAGACAATGTTTCGCCCACTTGCTATATGACTTTTTTTCCACTCCAGATAATAAATTAATTCCTTTCTATTTAACTTGTCTATCTTGTCTTTATTGTTAAAATTGTAATTTAAATTCTTCGGATTTTTGAACGAGAATTTTATTTTCGATTCATTTAATACTCTACTTATTTGTTTAGATATTTCAGGTATATATTGTATGGACAGAGTAAAATTATTTATTTCAATATTTTCATTTATTATATTTTCTATCCGATTATTTTTTTTCAATCATAGAGTTTACAAATTTTTTGGGGTATCCGTTTTTTTGGCATTTATTTTTCAGTTTTTCTACATTTTCGTTTTTAAAACGTGGGTGACAGATTTTTTGAATTTGACGAAGTTCATTATTAATTATGTTTATTTTTTGTTGTATTGGATGATTTGATTGGAAATTGATCATTCTGTCCGATTTTGTTTCTTTTTTTAAAATGTTTAATTTTAAATTCCTTTCACATCTTATAATTTTTACTTTCTCTTACCTCTATATATATAGAGAGAAAGTATTGGATTCATGTCAAAAATTCGATGTCAAGATTTTGATGGATATACACGTTTTGAAGTCCCCTGAATCCAAAAAAGTGATTTTCGCGACATGGTTTGTCTGTCTGTGTGTCTGACTGAACAGAATATCTCAAGAACGAAAAGAGCTAGGAAGTTGAAATTTTATATTTAAGTTAGGCATCTCCATGGGACGTGACACGAAGCTTTTGAACAAAATCGTCCAAAGAGTACTAACACTTTACTGATGTACTTTTCATTTTTTTTCGATTTTCTCAAAATTCGCTCCAACGATTTTTTTAATTCAAAAATCAATTATTTTAGATGCTCTTTAAAATGAATATTCTCATTTCCCTTCGGCAAGAGAAAGTTGTGTACTGTGCTTGTCACACCAGATTTTTAAATTTAGAAAATTAAGTTCTTCATTTTTCTCTCTTTCCTTGAGAATTTTAAATTCTCCTTCGGGTTCGGACCCCATTCAATGCCCTCAGTCCTACACTGTAAAAAAAAATCTTAATTTTAGTATGTTTTGGAATACTAAATTTACAAATTTCCCTTGTAAATGATATCTACTATGCATTTATCTACTAAATTTACAAATATGTACAACAAAAAAACATTTTAAAATTACAATTTTCTTCGAAAAATAGAGTATGTATTGTAATTTTACAAACATTGTATAATATTTTTCGTTAAAAATTGTATTTTTTCTCGAAAGCAGTTTAGGAATTCTAAAATTACCACACATTTACACTCTAATTTTCAAATGTCATTCTAAAATTACAATACATTTTCATTCTAATTTTCAAACGGCTTTCGAAAATTACAATACATTTGTAAATGGTTTTTGCAAAAACTTACTAAATTAAGTATGTTTTTGTATAGGAAAAATGCTTCCTAAAGATTTGTAAAATTGCAAAAATTTTTTTACAGTGTACAGCAAGTGGACGAAACATTTGGTCCGAATCCTATTAAAATTTATGTTTTATAACTCTCTGCATATTTTAAAGGGGTATTTTCTTAAACATAGGAGCATACTTTCTATGAAAACTTTATTTTCTCTATATCTCTAAAACTAGATCCAATCAGGCAAAATAGAAGGTGCTTTCGTAATCAATTTTATCAAGAATAATAACCCTGAAACAAATTCACTGTTGTCCAGTTTTATCCAATGATACGTCGTTCTTCGTCTGCTTATTTATTTCTCACAAGTCATATAATAATAATAATTTAAAGTTTGCACAAAAAACAAAAAACACATTTTTCGACGCCATTATGATCATGCATTCATCTGATAATTGGTCTGATAGATGACGCGATAAAGAGGAGCTGCACATAGAATGAAAATGGCAACTCCAAGTTGTGCAGAATGAATAGAGCACGGTTGAATAACTTTGAAAACCATTATAATAGAATATCACCTTTGTTCTTGCCCTAGAATAGCTTGGCACAAGTGAAAAGCCATCCATGTTTTACTACTACTAAGGTTATTCTTTTTTTCTATTTTTATTTCATTCTTTAATACTAGAAACATTTTTTTTTTTTTGTTTCTTTTTATAAGAAAGATAAAATACCGAATTGCGATATTAACATCTCATACAAATGAATGAATATTAAATTAATCGATAAGACTAAAACGAGACGTTAAAACTTTTTTCAAATTAAAAAAAAAAAAAAATTAACTAGCCGTACCTAAAGTGTCTATTCAGGAGTTTGTTCCTTCGTTTTTACTTTCTCTTACCTGCACCTCTCTGGGACGTGACACGAAGCTTTTGAATTAAAAATTTGGCCAAAGGGTACTAGTGCTTTACTGATGCATTTTTTCAGTTATTTTTTTCGATTTTCTCAAAATTCGCTCCCACGATTTTGTTTAAATTTCATAAATTAATTATTTTTTAGATGCTTTTCGAAATGTATACAGGGTGCTCGGAAATAACAGGTACTTAGAAAAGGAGATGATTCTACATTAAAAAATAAGACTTTTTTTTCATATAATCTTAACATGCCCAGACGCTTCGTTTTCAAGATTCAAGTTGATTTTTTTTTTTTTTTTTTTTTTTGCTAATATCTCGAGAACCGTTTGAGATACAATGTTAACACTTTAAACATAAAACAAGCGGAATAATAAACATAAATCGTGTACAGAAGCTAAACATTGTATCTCAAACGGTTCTCGAGATATTAGCGAAAAACAAAAAAAAAATGTTGAGAAAAGTAGATTTATAGCCGGATAAAATTATTGAGAAACAGGATGAATAAAGAAGAGCAGCTAGTATTTGTTTTATTTATTTAAGGCCCATTAAGCTGACGTTTCGGTCTCGGTCGAGACCATCTTCAGAGCAGGTCTCGACCGAGACACAAACGTCAGCTTAATGGGCCTTAAATAAATAAAACATATACTAGCTGCTCTTCTTTATTCATCCTGTTTCTCAAAAAAAAAAAAAAATTCAACTTTGACCCCTTTGGCATATTAAGTTTATAGGAAAAAAAAGTCTTATTTCATGTAGAATCATCTCCTTTTCTAGGTACCTGTTATTTCCGGGCACCCTGTATACATCTGTAATTTAAACTTCTGGAATATTCTCAATACAGTTAAAATTTGATGATTATAAGATAAAATTTTCATCATCATAGATTTCAAATAAATAAATTTTTGAAAACAAAATGCTATCAGTGGGAAAAATTAAAAGCTTAATAAATCTAATAATAAATTATTTGACATTGAGATAAAAATTTATCCTTGTAGGGAGATTAAGTATAAAAAAAAGAATATCTCATTTATCTGTTGATAGTTAATATTTTGTAAATAAATAAATATACGTAAATTAGAGCCTCTTGCCATCCAACGTAAATGGATATACCTTCTTGGTTATCATTTGCTGGGTCATTTGCGACAAAGCAATAGAATTACATCAGTTCATTCGTGTTAAAATTCGTAATTTCAGCTTCCGATAGCAGAAAAGATAAAATTTATATACTTTACGATCAATGATTTAGTCCAGGGTAGCGAAAATGGGCAAGAGTTTTCTGAAGGCTAGTATTTTCCAGAATAGGTTGCATTTTAGTGATGGAGAGATACTCTAGAGTCAGCACTTCCAATACCGGGGCCAATAAGTCGGTAAAGTTGCGGGAAGATGGTTTTTCGCAAATATCTCGAAAATTATGCGATTTTTCGCAGAAATTAATCTATACAAAAATAATCGAAATTAAATTACAAACAAAAATGTTCTAGTACATAATCACGCTAAAGTGAACGGTTCGGGAGATTTTAAGGGGTAAAAGTTATAATTCATATGAAAGGAGACAGAATATTTATATCCTGTTACCATGACAACCATCAAATTTTAATCCCTCTTATATCTCCCGAACCGTTAACTTAGCGTGATTATGTACTAGACCATTTTTGTTTGTAATTTAATTTCGATTATTTTTGTATAGATGAATTTTTGCGGAATTCCGCATAGTTTTCGAGATATAGCGAAAAATCATCTTCCCGCAACTTTACCTGCTATTCCCGCAAAACGCCCCGTTATTACAAGTGCTGACTCTAGAGTATCTTTCCATCACTAAAATGCAACCTATTCTAAAATATTAGCCTTCAGAAAACTCTTGCCCATTTTTGTCCCCAGCTCTCCGACTAATTTTTTTTTTGAGCCTCTATGAACTGCGTGGTAACAACCAATTTCCTTTTATTGTCTGGCTCTATATATAGTTCTTGTACCAGCTTTGACTTCCTGCCAGTATCTTCTGAGTTCACTCAAGTAGTGCCCGCTTATGTTCTTCAGACAAAGGTCCTCTTCGTCTTTTGGATGTTGATGCCATTTTAAAACCTTGGTAGTTGGTCACCAATCTTCTAAACCTGTCAGGAATTTCCCTCTCTGAGATACCAATCTGCCTAAGATCTTTTTCACATTCTTCGAACCATCTCGGCCTTGTTTTCTTAGTTTGAATGAAACTCCAGAATCTTTTTGTTAGACGGTCACCGTCCATGATGACCGTAGAATAACACTCGCTTCTTAATGGATGTTGTGATAGGTTCTGTCTTGCAGTACAAATCCTCATTTGGTCTCATTCGCCATTGCCCATTCACCCATCTATTACTTAGTATTTTCCTTAACATCCTACGATCTCGTTTTTTCCAGCCGACCTTGTTTATTCATGGTCGAAGTTTCGGACGCATATAAGCCTTCAGGTTTTACTGTATTATAATGTCGGAACTTGGCCCCTATACTTTTAGACTTTTTATTATAAATATTCTTTATCCAGGGCCGCAGACAGAATAGACGGGCCCCGGGGCTACTTAATAATACGCCCCCCCCCCCACCCTTAAAGTTTTTTTTTAATATGTCAAAGGCTATTGTGGCCTTCATGCCAATAAATTTTTTTACACAGTTTTTGACACAATTTTTGAAACAGTTACATAGCTTACAATGTTTATTTAAATAAAAAAGATATTTAAAAATTTTTTCAAAATTTCCAAAACATAGGGTTACCATAATTTATTGAGGCCATTCCTGGGTGGCCTGGGGGGATATGGAAAATTTTTTGAAAATTAGTCACTGAAATATGCGTTTTTTGCTATCCTGAGAAAAATATTATCAATCTTGTTTTGAGCTTAAAGGGCCCGGGCCCCCTCAGGAAAAAAAATTTTCAAGAAATTAAATTGAAATTTTAAGACTAAAAAAAAAATATTTCTTGAGGGGCCCGGGCCCTTTAAGATCAAATCTTAAAATTTCAATTAAAAAAATCATTTTTTGGAAATTTTTTTCCTGGCGGGCCCTGGCCCTTTAAGCTCAAATCAAATAAACAATTTCAAGAAAATTATTTTTTTTTTTATTGAAATTTCAAGATTTTAGCTTAAAGGGCCCGGGCCCCTTCAGAAAAAATTTCCAAAAAAATGATTTTTTATTGAAATTTTAAGATTTTAGCTTAAAGGGCCCGGCCCCTTCAGAGGGCTCGGGCCCCGGGGATACAGCCCCCCTGCCCCCCCTGTCTGCGGCCCTGTCTTTATCAGATGATATGCCTGGTCTAACTTCCTCATTCTGACATTAATTGCTTCTTCTTCTAATCCATTCTCCTGGATGATTTCACCGAGATACCTAAAATTCTTGACTCGTCCTATTTTTCCTCGATTGGTGTTCATCCATTGAGGTCTATCACAGATGTTCGTCATATATTCGTCTTTTGAATAGAGATCTGGAGTCCAACTTTTCCAGCAATTTCTGACAGCCTATTGATCTTGTTGACTGCTGATTCTATTGCTGTGACTAATTATTATTATCATTTTTAATTTACATTTGCTTTTACTGTGCGCCAGTCACACCAGATTTTTTATATTCTACATAAAGCTAAAAATTAAATTATTTTT